>PVJA010005284.1:0-80070 GCA_004027025.1 Myocastor coypus | reverse complement strand
ATCAAATATCTTTGACTTAGCTTGGAAATGATATTTTCTGGCCATCATTGATATTCTAATAACTTTCCATACAATGTGATATAAGCAGTTACACAATTTTGACACAGATATTTGGAAATTCATGGAAATACAAAATTGTACCCTTTCAAGAATATGGTATTTGGCCCAGTCTCTTATTTTCAAGTACTACTCTTGATAGGATGACAGTAACTGAGTTTACACAAGGAGCAGTATATATCAAAAAGAGAAGAGTGACATGTATTCCAAACATAATTTTAGCGTTACATTGTGCTATAATTAATACGCTGAACCCCTTGAAGGTTCTTAAGACCAATATCTGATTCATCCGTGAAATCCTTAAGTCTTAATATATATTTAGTGCTCTGATGAAGACTTGTTGATTTTTAAAAATATATTTGGTAGTTGCAGGGTCTCACTATGCAACTCAGAGTCATGGTGATCCTATTGCTTTCAGCCTCCCCAGTGCTGGAATTACAGGCATGGACCACTATGCTCTGATGCTGGCTGGCTCAGCCTGCTCTGGGGATATGGCTGGGATGATTTGTAGTGCCGAAAATCAAACTGTGTACCTGCACTTGCCTAAACTTGCCTAAGAAGGTGCTTTAGTCCACCGAGCTATCATGACAGCCCCCAACTTGTCAAAAATTTTATGTTGAGTAATTTTTTGAGCCTATTTTCTACCTTCTTCTGAAAAATATATGTGCATCTTCATTTTTATTTTACATAAACTCTGGCTCTTTTGAATGTTTCATTCTCTGTATTTCTCTATTTGTTGAGTACTAGGAGTTGTGATCCAAGTTGGAGAAACAGAGCACTGATAATGAATTTTGATATTTTTGGTAATTACATAGCAATACAGAATGATAAATATACATGTACATAATATAGCCACCAACAATATTTATTGGGAATTTAAAGGTGAGACAGTGTTGTGTGACAACATTGAAACATTTAAACTGTAAACAAACCTTATGAATTGGTTGTTATTTGAATCTTCTTTTTTGAAATGGTAAAACAGCCTCACATCGCATGCGCTGCTGCTGCTGCTGCTGCTGCTGCACTTATCTATTCTTTTCAGTGAGGCCTTTTCTTATAAAGAGGACTAAAGGTAAGGGTAGGATGGCTTACAAAGCAACGTCACTGGACAGATGGAAGGGAATTCTGAGCATACACTGGACTAAATATGATCATGACCATACTATTTGACCAAAATAAATATTCATTCTGTGAACATTTATTAAACTCAGACTTACAGGCCCTGAACTAGAGGCTGAATAGACAGACATGGCCCAAACAATAGTTGCGAAAAATGTGGTGAATATACTGTACCTGGAAAGAAGTCTGTCTTCAGGGAGTAGCACTGTATGCACAGGGTTTTCAGAAGAGCCGTTCATGTCTTAAACTTCTAGTCTAGTCTACTGGTTCTAGCTTCACTGAATAATTTATCAAGGAAAAAAATGCCTTTTATTTCAAAACAGCTTCTATTTTTTGTGCTTAGGAGCTGAAAAACTCTTTAAAAGGTCCTCTTTTTTTTTTTTTTTTTTTTTTTTTTCCAGGACTGACTAGAGATGATTGCATTGCATTTAGATAGGAGTTTAATTTAACCTTTCAAAAGTTTTCTGAGTGCCTATCATCTGCCAGGCAGTGGTAGGTGTTGTTTAGGCAGCAGTGAAAGAGAACAAACTGGCTCTAATTCTCATTCTCACAGAATACACCTCATCGTATGTGCCTTGGTGGGCTACAACTAAGTGGAAAAACATCTGCTATAAATCAACACAGTTATTTATTCAAATTTCCAGCAGGAAGGTGGCACACCTCCAGTGATTTATTGTGCAGGATTCCCCCTTGCTGTGCATGCTCCTGCAAAGTCTCATTAAGATCTTTCAACTAAAAATATCTGATCCAGCTCCGTTTTGGAAAAGGAAACTGTTATTTGAGGAATTCATTTTCAGCAGCTGAATGCCTCAGGAAGCTAGCAATGCCCTATGGAGCTTTATTCCTCTGGTCCTCTCATTTGAAACCAGCAGAGGTTGGAACAGTTCTTGGTTATTAACATCTAATGGCTGTTTTGTGACTTCTCAAGTACGTTGGACGCCTCCTCCCAAGACCCAGGGAATGGAAAGATACTTATTTGAATTTAATTGATTCAGGAGAGAGTCAGCCCAAAGGACAATGAGTGAATGCACTGGGTGCTCAGTGTTCCTACATCTTTCCAGAAACTTTATGATAGGTTGATAATTGTGAGGAGTGTGTGAACAGTCCCACCTAGGAAGCAAAGCCACGGCCAGGAAGTGGCTCTCACCCTGGCCTTCCCTCTGTGCCACACCTGTGTTCTCACCTCTGACTGTACCTGTTTCAGTTCGGTACTCCTCTTGCAGAAATCCCCTGCGGTCCAGGCAAAAATCTCAGAGAAAAGAAAAGAAACAAATGAAACCCAGTCTTTGCTTTCTTCTCCAGTCTCTCTTTCATTCCGAAATTTTTGCATAGAAAAGCGACATTGTACTTTAAAAGCTATTTCCACATTAAAAAAGAAAATTTCCATGATTTCCCTTTTGCCACCCAAACTTAAATGTAGACCATAGAGGTGTTGTAGGTAGACTTTAGCTACAATGTGATTTTGAAGATGCTGCGAAATCCTGCACAGCTAGTTCATTGGTGAACCCATTCATTCTCAAATTTTTTCTGAGTTGTCACAGGTCAAATATTAGGCATTGTTGCTGTAGTAGTACATGGGATAGATAAGGTACAGCTACAGTTTGTGAAGAGTTTACTAATCAGCATCGATATTTATTCATCTGTTTAATGAGCATGTGCCATATACAGGCAGGGATCATGGAAGATTTGCAAATAAGCAATACGAAGATCTAAAGGAGAAGTGCAGGATACATGGGTCTGGACAATTTTGGCAGCACTGATGGGAAAAAGAGAGAAGTCTTCAAAGGCATTTGGGAATCAGGACCCATACTAGGTAGTTTATCAGCATGAATTCCACATTGATGTGGGTGAGGACTGAAAGGACTTGACAGAATTTTGAAATTTCTACAAGGTTTGCAGGATTGCTGATTTTATTAAATAAAATTCAAAAATGGATAAAGGAACATCAAGTGCATGGTAGATTTAGAGGAGGAGGAAAGAATAATACTAAGGAGACAATAAAGAAATAGAGAATTTAGTTTGGATTGAAGGTTACTGAATTTAAGATGAGATACTTACTCATATAATTTATTGTTTTATTTTATTTTATTTTATTTTATTTTATTTTATTCTACTTTTTGTTTTGAGGAACTGGGAATTGAACTCAGGGCTTTGCACTTCCAGTCAGGCACTTTTGCCCCTGAACTATCTCCCCAGCCCTTACCCATGTCATTCAGATGTAAGTGACACACTGAGCTTCTCTAATATCAATAAAGTGCCAAACTGCAAAAATCTTTGAGAAATGTATATGTGCAATATTATTTAGTTTTTATTCAAACTTTTATTCACCAAGGATGTTTTATATCTTAAAACACAGCTCAAAATCGAGTAAGATCAAATAGAAATAAGAAGGGGCCAACAGTAGCTCAGCGGACTAAAGTGCCTGCTTAGACAAACCCAGGCAGGTGCAGGGACCACAGTTGGATCCCAGCACCACATGTCACACCAGCCCTGCACCCAGGGCCAGAGGAGCTGGCCACAGTCTGGGTATACTGACGCATTGCCTGTAATTCCAGTGCTGGGAAGGCAGAAAGCAGGAGGATCACCATGAGTCTGAGCTCTACCCCAGCCTGTGTAACCTACATCCAAAACTGGGCATGGCGGTGCAAGCCTGTAGTCCCAGCCTCTGGGAGGTTACAACAGGAGAATCAGAATGAGTCAGAGCTGTGTAGGAAGACCCTGTACCAAATATAAAAATTTAAAAAAAAAAGATTTTCTGAAATGAGCTGTTGAAAAGCACACACCTAAAGTGTGTCAGCAGCTGAAAGTAAAATGTGTGGCACACAACGACAGCCGTCCTCCTAGCTGTCAGCCCTGTCCTGTGCACTGGGAATGGGTCCACCTATTTTTCATCCTGGAGATTGGTGACTTAGTGGAAAATTAACAAGATTTTGGAATACATGGAACATTTCTCAATGTTTCTATAATTAGAAAAAAAAAAACCCTTCAGTTTTGTGGAAACTGGATCATATAAAAATAAAGCAAAATGAAAAAGAATAGAAGTTAACCTTTATTGCTCCCTGTTGTCCCTAAACATCCTCTTCAGTTTAGAAATGTGGCCGGAATTGTTTGAGAGCTGACAGACTGGAGTCTTGGAGGAAATAAAGCCAGCCTCTATAGGCTGAGCTGCATTAGTATAAAGAAATACATAGGTTGGAGACCTAGACATGACCTCAGGAAGTACAGATTGATGCATCAAGCCCACCCAACACCTTCTCATGGTGTTCTTTGCTGTGAAATTTCAATGCGAAGAGAAGTGTAAGGAGAGGATTCACATAGGATACACTTTGGGCTCCTTATATGAGGCCTATGCTTTAAAAGTCTAGTAGAAGGCGGGGTACAATCCGAAGTAGCTAAAGCAGGGCAGTTTCCAAGGGAGAGTTGTATCCAGTGCTCCTTTGAATGGGACTGGAGGTCCCATGGGAAAACTCACAAAGGACAGATTAATTTCCCAAGGAGCTTGCTCTGCTGGGAAGTCTCCAATATTTACTTCTCATGAAGTTATTTTCCTGTTCTCTTGTGACTTCTTTTACTTAAAATGTTTAATATTATTCTATCTTATATTATAATAATTATATTTTATTGCTGTCATAGTATGTTATGTGTACTCATCATAGTTAAAAAATATCAAACACACACACATATACGCATCAATTTAATCATAGATTGCTCCACCACTAAGAGTTAATCTGGACCTAGAGAACTTTCCACCGACATGTGATCCTGAACTTAGATTTTGAGGAAGTGATAGGAGAGAATCTTCTGATTTGCTTCTGGGGAGAGAAAACAAGTGGATTTTAAATTGATAATTAATAAAATTGGGAGGTATTTAGAAATTGCTTTGTTAGAAAAGAAGAATTGATGTTTATGCTGAAATGAGATCAAGGCTACTGATGATGTCAACCAAGTTTGCAGCTCCATTAGCCTCCCTGACACCATAACCCAGAGACTCTAACCCTGTCACTCCTTGAAGTGCAACCTGGTTCATCACTGGCTGTGTCCTACCTTTCATTGAGGGCTACAGTCTACTTCACGGGGCAGCAGTTGCCCACTAGAGTAGATTCTCTGGATCTTGTGACTCTCAGAGATGCCCCCAGCATCAGGGCTATGAATGCTTGGTCACCAGTTCATCAGCTGTCAACTCAGTCTGGAGAACCAGAGTCTGGAGAGCATGAGGCGTGTACGACCGACGTCAAACCTTCGTGTTTCTTCAAACCAGACCTCCTTGATTCCACAGTACTGAGTTTGGCCTCTCTCTGGTTTCATTTTTCCATCCCATCCCCTAAAATAAAATTTTCACTTCCCAGGTCAACAAGCCAAGTCTGGGCAGAAGGCATAATGAATCTAATCTTATATTTGAGCCTATTAATTTTCAGAATACATTATACTTTTATTTTAAGGAAGAGCAAACAGCTTCACTAAGGAGAAAGCTATAAAGAGAGGAGCAGATGACTTAGGCTGAGTTCACACCCTGGAGGTGCAGCAGGCTTCACTGCATCCGTGCGCTGGGTTGTATGGTGCAGATGCTCTGACTCCCATTGGCAGGTGGGCGGATTGTGCCGCTGAGCCATGGAGAGCACACGTGAGAACACAGCTAACCGGCCACGCTACTGAGTTCTCAGACGCCAGGCACGAACAGAGCTACAACGCATCTGGCGAAAATCATTTAAAAAATAATCAATTTTTAAAAAATTCCTTGCTTCAGCCCTTAGCATAAATTTGCAACTAGGTAGATTTTTAAATAGAGACTGAAGCTCTTGATTAGTGAAGGATCTGTTCTGGTGTATTTTATTCTGTATAAGCAAACATTTTGAGTTTTTTTTTTTTTCATTTGAAACTAGCAAGAATAAATTTTTCTCTGCTGCTGTGGCTTTCTAATCTGACTTCTGTTAGCGAATTAACCTTACAGCTCTGTCCCTGGATAGGATGTAGCATTGGAGAAGCTTATTTCTTTTCACTAAAACTTATTTATTTACTTTATTGCAAATAAATAATAGAATAAACAATGATAGCACTGATCTGTCTTCCTCGGCATTAATAGGAATGAGTGTTGGGGGCCAGTGCTTACACCTTTCTACTGAAACAACTGAGAATCAGAAAGCCTAAACGCTACGGCCCATCATCCATGGGCACAGTCTGTGTACTCACAGGCATGGAGTGGACTGTGCCAAGCACTGGTTTTAAGATGTCTCACAAGTAAGCAGCTGCAAGCATTATGGCTAAAGACAGAAACTGTCTAAGGTGAAATGGATTTAACTTTAAAGCACAACAAATTGCTCTGTGTTTGTACAATGAAGAAAATTTGTTTCTGTTTAATAATTTCTAGTCAGGATTTCTTCCAAGCTCTTGTAAATTCCATGATGGAGGATTAGATCTACGAAAACTTTATGCATATTCTTTAATAATTTATTTTATTAGGTCATTGGAAAAAAAACATTCCTGACAATAAAAGAGGAAAAGGAATATTTATTTATTGACATAGAACAGTAAGCTCATGTTTTAGAAATCAAACAGATACTGATATTTATATAATGTACCTTTTAATTTCTTTATTCTGTCTCTGACATTTGTTCTCTATATTTTTTTTCTTAGAAAATTTCCATGAGGTGGTCTTAAGAAGTAAGGTAGAATATTAGAACACAAGCATTTTGGTGCATCTTCTAAAATTTAAGAAAATAATTATTGCTATTCTTATTACAGTTGTGTTTTGAGATACAGTCTTACTACACAGTTCATGCTCGGCTTTACCTCACTACATAACCCAGGCAGGCCTCGAACTCGTGACAATCCTCCTGCCTTAGCCTCCAGGGTAAGGGATTACCGGTGTGAGCCACCCTGCCTGCTATGGTTGGTGTCTAGATGGCCGCACAAAGCCTCACACAGTCACGAGCGTGAGCTTCTAGGGTCTGCGATTGATGCCTGGTCCTATGCTGGGATTATGGATGTGTGCACTGTGCCCTCTTTGAGGAAGGCACCTGAACACAGTATAAGGGAGGGACAGAAGCTTGCTCTCTCTCCTCCCCTACTGCTCTTGTTGCTTTGGCTGTTCTCTCCTGCCATGGGCTGCTGCTCTATGCTGTGTGACACTCTGTCTTGGAGCCAGCTGATTATGGACTGCAAACTGTAAGTCAAATCAACCTTTCTTCCTTTAACTGTAGGGGAAAGGGATATTGTGTCAGTGAGAGAAAAGTAAGACAATGGCTGATTGAAAATAATTACTGCGGTGGAAACTACATAATAAATGAAGTAAATACACATTGCTATGTATTCAGCAAAATATTTCTGCTCATTTCACATTTAAAATGATACTTTATCAAATAATGTTTTATGAAGCCTTTTTGTTCATTTTTTTGCCTTTGTATTCATTTTAATGGGTGGGACACCTCTGCTACGTCTTTTTATTCCATTGCCACAGTTAGGTTCTATACCATCCTGAAGAAGTACAAGTGACCAATTAACACATGAAAAATGCTAAGCATCTGTGGATCCAAGGAAATGCAAATTGTGACTACACTAAGATTCCACTTTGCTCCAGAAAAAAATGTCCACCACCAAGAAATCACCCAATAGCAATGCACTAAACTAAAATCAAAGGGGATCATAGATCTAAGCAGCAAAATAGAGACACCTAATATGCTGGAATACAAAATAAATAAAACTCTCAAAGACATAAGTGTAGGTCAAGACTTTCTGAACAAAAACCCAGTTACACAAAAAAACATACTAAGAAGCAACAAATGGGGTCACATCAAATTAAAAAGTCTATGCACAGCCAAAGAAACCACTAGCCGAGCTAAAAGACAGTTACAGAATGAAAAAAAAAAAAGTTCTACCTGGTTCTCAGACAGAAGACTAATATCTAAATTATATTTAAAAACCTCAAAGTATCAGATCTTCACAAATTTAAAGATCTAATTAAAAAATGGGCATCAGAGGAAGATGAAGAAATAAAAAACAACCAATAAAATAAATAAAAAATGTATAACATCATTGTTTGATTGATAAATGTAGTGTAATACTTTAAAATTATAACTCACTCCAGAAAAAGTAGCAATAACCAAGAAATCAGCCAATAACAAGTGTCGACAAGGCTGTAGGAGGAAAGAGATAAGTCTCCACTGTTGGAGGCAGTATAAATTAATACAGCCACTGTGGAAATCTGTACGGGATTTCCACAAAAATATCAGGTTACAGTTCCATTTGATGCAGCTGTTCTCCTAGGGACTTTCTAGAAGGAGTTGAGGACATCGTATAACAGTGACTTATGCACAGCCATGTTTGCAGTAGCACAGTTCAGCATAGCTGAGTCTTGGAAACAGCCTTGATGCCTATCAACAGGAACAGATATAGAAAACATGGTGCTTATGCACAATGGATTATTGCCCTTCCACAAAGAAGAGTGAACTTCAGCCATTTAAAGGAAAATGGACCCACTTTGAGGCCAAAATATTAGGGGAAGTGGCCCATACACAAACTCAGTATTCCTTGGCTTTTTCATGTGAAAAACTCAATATACATAAAGTGCAAAGTAAAGGGCAGGTAACAGGATAGGGGAGAGCAAAGAAGGGTATTGTAACCCAACATGAATAGATGATACACCTAAAATGTACTGGGATTTAAGGTAGTTGCTTTTCATGTCATTTACCATATTTATCTGTTTATCAATCTCTATACAGGATACTTTTCTCCACAAAGTCTTATGAAGAATAAATCTGATACTAGGGATGAGGGAGGGGAAGATAATTGAAGTGCATTACGTGCACCTACGGACTCACAAGGTGCATGAAATCATTAGGTACTGCAAATAAGTACTAATGAAAAGAATTCTTGAAAGAATGATAAACATAAACATTAAAAAATTGGAAAGCACCAAACCATAAATGGAGTCCCAGGGAAGGGAAGGAAGTAGGAAGCTTTTGGAGAATGAACACTACAATAGAGTAAAAGAAATACATGACTCACTACACATTTCACCTTATTTATTGTGTCCCTTAGGAAAATCTCTGATGATACAGTTACAAGTCAGTCCGAGGCTTATAACTGGTTGAGTTTAAAATCATTTTTCTTTCATGCAACCACTTCCATTACAAGATATAAGTCAGGTTAAGTTTTGCTCATGTAAACTGAGTGAAGTGGAGGGCATTTACGAGGCTTAGTTCATCTGTCTACTTCGACATTCTTCGGGCTTGTTGCTCTTTTGATTTACTTTTAAGAGGCATTGATTTTCCTTTCAGGGGAGAGGGTCTCAGAGGAAAGGTTCCCCGGCGAGACAACCATGGCAGTGCTAGATGCTTTTCCAGATGGAGGAAGTGGAGAAGGAATGTAAGGCCACATAGTGAGGAAGCTGAAGCACAGTCAGATCCCAAGTGGAAAAGCAGCTACTTAACAAAGGACTCTGGTGCTGCTGCAGTCTTGTACCTCTAAGAATTGCCTACTTTTTAGAAGGCAAAAGCTTGTGCATATGTGCAATTACTTGTTCCATGCTAGCTTGGTACCTCATGAATTCTTGATAAATTCTGTAAATTTTGCCTTCCAGACATATTTCCTTCCTATTCCCTCTGCTCCTCTCAGCTTCACTTCTGATGAATTAGGTCATTGCCTCATGTGGACAATTGTAATAATTTACAGTGTAGCTTTTCCGTCTCTTTTTTCTTTCTCATACCTTCAATCCAGCACTACATGATGCATCACCACCCTACTGTTTCAATATCTTTTCAGATCACTGTTGTAGACTTTATGATTAATTTATGGAGTTTCCGGGTTTTCTCTGAACACACAATGCAAATTCTATAGCAGTGTCTGTCCATGATATTAATTTCTTTTCTCTTTGCTCAAATGACTGTCTATACTTCAAATATAGAAACAAAAAATAATCTGACCTATTAAAGACTTATATCTTAGTTTACACTGCAGAATAGTTTCAAAACTATTTATTAAGGGCAGCTCTCTTTTTTCTGCTAGCACTGGATCTTGTACAAATACTGTGAAGCAGATATCAGCTCATTGTAATAACTTGGAAAGAAATCGGCTTTCCCTGTCAAGCTAGCTCCTGGAGGGAGGTCCATCTGATTTAGCATGATATCCTTAGAACACACAAGCTTAGGCTCAAATGTATTATAAAAAATGTCTTTGTGGAATGAATGAGTGGGTAATCTATGCTTTAGACAGAGCCAAACTTATACTACTTGATGTTATAATCTGCGGCAAAGAATCTTATCTATAAACAGAGTGTGGATTCCAGAACCACAAGTCTCTCGGCACATTGAGGATGACTATATGCAGTGAAGTGCCTTGGAAAATTTGAGTAGGATGACATTAGCTTCTTGTGCTACCTAGAAATACTCACAGATTCTCACCACATTGTCTAAAATCAACATCGAAATCCCAAGCATAAACATTACTCAGTGGAATGGTATGGTAAGGTCAAGAGAACATAGTTCACATGGCAAAATATCTAAAAATAATGGCCTGGGAAATGATGACTTTTCTCTCTAAGACTGTTTTCAAAGGACAGTGCTTACATCTAGCAACAGCTAGAATCATTTTATTTTATTTTATTTTATTTTATTTATTTATTTATTTATTTATTTATTTATTTATTTATTTATTTATTTATTTATTTTGAGACAGGATCTCACTGTGCAGTTCAGGCTGGCCTTGAGCTCACTTTTGTAGCCCAGGCTGGTCTTGAACTCGCACCGATCCTCCTGCCTCAGCCTCCTGAGTTCTGGGATTACAGGCATGCGCCACCACGCCCGGCTAGAATCATTTGTTAACCCTCAGTAGAACTTCTACCTTCCCTTTGCTCCAGCTTCCCATGGAGGACAAGATTTCTAGAAACATAATGGTCCAAATTAAAGTTAAATTATTCCAGTGATAGGAATCTTTACTTTGGAGACAACACATTTAGTTTGGGTTATTTCTGCTGAGCTGAATAATGCCTGGCTGGATCTTTTTCCTAGAGTTCCACAAAATATATCTAATTGCTTTCCCCTTTGAAAATGTTTCATATATTTGAATACAGCTGTTATTTCCCCAAAGCTTCCTTCTGCCAAGATGAAAAGCATTCCATTACATATTGCAAGTTTTTTCTTTATGTGATATTTGTTTAAAACCTTTCAGCTGTCCCTGGTTATATCCCAGTAGGTGCTCTTGAGTGTGTTACCTTCATGAGAATGCATACTACAAATGTCTCTAAGCACTACTGCAACTGACAATGAAACATTTCTCATTTTATTTGTATAACACACTTTTAAATTAAGCTGAGATAGGCATTATACTATGAGAATAGATCAGAATACTGTGTAAGAATTGTCCTTTGAGCTATGATAGACAGATAAAGATGACAGTCTTTGCTTCAAGTGATGTATGACCTAACCCAACCTGAAAGTATTCACTCCTTAAATTACATTATCTAAACACTGTAATTAAGGTATCAGCACAGTATGATCATTAAATAACTGATATTTTATGTTAAAAGTCCAGTGTGCTTACTTCAGATGACTTGATGCTCACGGAGAGTATGCTAATTCTAAAACTGCTCTGAGAAATTTTAATGGTGGAAACGCTGAACTTCGTGCACAGTTTCCTGATCTCATTTTGTTGGTTTTCCTAGCATTCCAGTACAGCAAATTCCATTAAACCTTTTTCCTGAGATACAGCGTATTCATTTTTCTTTCTAAAATTTGAATTACTTCTCAGTCTGTTAACTACTGGGAAAATGACTTGTCCTTCAGTGGCAGGGAATGTGGGGGGAAGTAAGTTTGTATTCTGTTTTCTCAGCAGAAATATGTGTTGTGGAATTTGGGTACTGGGAAGTGGTGTGGTATATATTTAGAAAGACCATCTCTTCCACCCTAGACAAATATAGATGCTTGGAATTCTACCCACCATGACTCATAGAAAATATGGTCGGTTCCCATCCCAGATGGGCACATGGTGAGAGCTGCTGGTGTGTGGTGCCCTCAGGGCCACAGAAACCGAGAGAAGAGCAGCGGCAGTTCACTTCTTCACTCCAACCTTAACCATCAAGTCTCACATCCTTAGCTGAAAGGTCATGTTCACTGTGGGCACAACTCTCAGTGCAGCTTACAATGTGCTTGTAACAGTCAGATTTTCTTTACACTTCTGCTCCTGTTAAGTCTTTCTGGAGAGGTTTTCCCAGACTGTCCCATAGAAACAGCAGCACCGTTGCTACTGCTGCGCTGCTCCTGTCACTTGCCTGGTCACATCATTTCCAGTAGCTCTCACCACCCCTGCACGTAGTGCGGATTTCCTGATTGTTTACCATGAGGCTCTTCATGTCCTGCTCGCACACGTACTGGGCTATAAGCTCTGGCCTGGCTTTGACTCATCTATTACAAAGTGTCTTCACTACTTTGAGCAGTGCCTGGCATTAATGTGCATTCTGTTGGTGGGCAATTAACAAATATTTATTGAATAAATGAGTGAATCTGAAGCAAAATGGACCTAAATTATGTGTATCCCTACCTGGCACAGATTACTTTTTTAAAAAAAATGTCTGATAGAAACAACTGAGTCATGTTTCTTTGACCCTTGTTACAAAGATAAGGTTAATTATGCAGAGAATTTTGAGCTTCTCTAAATAAAACCACTTCATGTGGACTTTTACTGGATTTTGGTGTTAGTTAGCAATGTAAAGAGAAAAATGTATGACATAATAATGACAGTTCTTTGTCACAAGATAGTAAGCAATGGAGAAACGGTTTGATGTGCATTTTCTCACTAAGCAACACTGTACTCACGCAACACAGATTATGTTGCTCCCCTCCTTACAGAAATGGAGTCTTAGAGAACATCAGTTGTTAGTCAAGGGCCACTGTCCAACAGACACAGGGTCTAAAACTGTGCTAAAATTGCTTACTTCACAACATGTGCCCTCAGGGAATCAGTGAAGAAACTTATTCCCCGTGGAGAAGTGAATACCTCTTCATTTCACAAAGCTTCCTAGTTCAGGAGGACTTTGTCCTACAATTGATCTGGGCCTGTGCACAGCTACATAATCAAAACAGCTATGCTCAGAAAGAGAGCCACCAAAGTGACACCTCAATACTCCCAGCCTCCATTTCCATCAAACTTACCCTGAAGAACAAGGGAAAGTAACGCCTTGGAAGCTTTCAGTGTTCTTTACATTTGAAATAGATAGCAGAATTTTTCTTGTCACTATCCCCAACATGGAGTTTACAATACAAATGAGAGAGCTATGTGAAGGAAAGTTGCCTACCTCCCAGGTTAGCAATGTTGTTTGGCTAGACAGATTACAAAGCTTGAAGTTATCTGAATTCTGAAACTTTTATAGAAGCAATCTCTACCCTGGGGATATGAGGAAGATAAGGGGCTTGTCCATAAACCAGAGAAATATTATCAGAAAAGACAGAAAACAGTAAATTCTGTGAGACGGGCCCTGGGGGGAATGTGTGTAGTTTTACCTTTGCTGACTTGTCCAGTGCAAGACTAGATTATGGCTATCTGAGGTTTTGGAGTCATTAGAGGTCCTCTGGTTCTAGCATTGCCACTGCATGGTATGATTATTGGCCCCACTCTAGTGTACCTCAGTGAAATGTATGTGGTCCTAACGCATATCAACATCGTATATTTCTTATTTTGAAAGCTTGCTTTTCTATCTCACAGGTTCAAGCATCATGTGTTTCCTTTCAGTACCACTTACGTGCAGGAAGACAAATGGGTGCTCAAGAAGGAGGAGCCACTTAACACTCAGTAAAGGCCACCCCAAGTTTTAATTTGGAACATGCTGTATGTGACACTATCCTTGGAAGTCCCTCCCATATCAACAGTCATGTGAAGAATGTGTAAATTCTCAAAGCACCTACTGCTCCTTTTTCCTCTCTTTCAGCACAGGTAACACTGTCAAATTTTAAAAGGCTTGGATCTCCTCCCTGAAGGCATCTCTGGTTCTGATCTTTCTTATGACAGAAAATATCTCTAAGTTACTCACCAACAAAAGTCTTAGTCAAGATTAGTGAATACAAAGACAAACTGGTTATTTTATTTTATTTATTTTTTTCTTTTGTGCAGGGTCTCACTGTTTAACTCAGACACATAGTGATCCTCTTGGGCTAGCCACCTGCAAGTAGATACAGGGGACAGAGGTTTGATCCCTGGGCCTGGCATGCTGGCCCTGCCCCTGGGGTGCACTGAGAAGGCAATTGAGACTGGTTGTGGTGGTACACCTACAATCGCAGCTCTTGGAAGGTCATGAACAGACAGAACACTATGAATCCAATCTAGTAGTGAGACCCTGAATATCCCATAGGCCCTTCGCTAAAATAAAAACAAGACAAAACAACACAAACAAAAAGCAAACATACTGATCCTCCTGTTTTCTGCCTCCCTCGGGCTGGGATTACAAGCATGCATCACCATGCCGGAACTTGATTTTATCTTGGTAAAGCTGAAACAAAAATAAGAACCCTAATGATAATTCATTCTCAAATCCCAATCTGGTGTGGAGAACTCTGCTCCTTAATGGCTATTGCCATCTGCAACACTCTGCCGTGGATTACAACCCTGCATTAGAACTTTAGAACACTGGATGCTGTTAGTTAGAAAGCTATTTTATTATTTAGGAGGCAACAAGATAATCCTGTGGCAGTCCATAAGAAGGAGCACCAAGTATTCTAGCAAGACAAATACCAAAGCAGTATAAATGCTGGTTTAAAAGTCAATGTCTTGGAAAACCAAAGAAGAATATATTTCAAAAAGAATATTACTGCTGTGAAATCAGATGAGAATTGAGGAAAAATCACTTGTTCGCCTAGGAGAGGTAGGCAGGTGGAGGAAGAAATGATAACATTATCGATGATAGGTAGAACCTTCAGGTTACAAACAGAGCAGAAGAATTAGCTCTGAAAATATTTAGAGTCTTTCCTGTAAGGAAAACAAAAAAGGAAACAGGCAGTCACAAGCATAGAACTCCCTTGTGTTAATAAGAAAGTGAAAAGGATTGATGTTGATAAATTCATTTAAGATGTTTTTCAGCTTCATTTAATGTCAGAAAAAGTTGCAGTGATTGTAAAGAGAGAGAAAGATGTGGTTCAGACTTTGGCAGAGTGGAGAAAGTGTAGAAGAGCACTGTGAGGAATGAGAGGAGTAGCTGATTGAGAAGGAGGGACCAAGTCAAGACTACAGAGGTGAGGTGCTGCCACAAATAACTGCATGGCTTTTCGTTTCTTTTGTGCAGTGAATCAACACGCTTTCTGTTCTCTGCTGCTGACTAGCAAGCCACTCTAAGGTTACTGGCTTTATAAAGACAATCATTTATTTTTCTCAGGATCTGTGGATGAAAGATGATAAGGAGGCACGTCTGTGTAGTCACTTGTGGGGTTGCGTAGAGTATCTTGATGGTATCTGGGAAGATCTGGAGGACTCAAGACGGCCTCGCTCTCCTGACTGGCACCTTTGGTGCGGGTGCTTGGCAGCTTCAACAGTGTGGGTCCCTGTGTTAGCCATCGCTCTATCACTGTGACATAATGTCAGAAATGAGGAACTTACAAAGAAAGGGTGCACTTTACCTAATATTTTCAGCCCATTGAGACTTGCCTTATTTTGGTATTGTGTAAAGCAGAACACCAAAGCTGTTAGTGAAGAAGCTGCTCACCTCTGTGCATCCAGAAAGCATGCAGGGGCTGGAATCCCAGCATTCCCTTCATAGCACTCCCCAAGAGACTTCACTTCCTTCCATGAGGTCCCACTTCCAAAGATCCTCCCAACTCCCACCCATGCCAAGCTGAGCACCAAACCTTTAACACTGAGGCCTTGAGGGGAAAATCAAGATCCAAACTACAGCAGTCTCTAGGCTCTTTGAACGCTTGTTATCTTTCACACCATCTTCCCTTCTGAGAGTTTAGACTGTAATATGAAGCCTCAAGGCAAGGAAGCAGTCATTGCTATGGTTCTGGCACCAAAAACCAGCACAGAACCCCTTCTACTACTGTTTCTGGGTCAAAGAAGACAGTGCACCTAAAGTCTAGGGCAATAGGCCTGCTCTTCCTTATTAATGCAAATAGTAGCCCAGAACTTTTGACTAGCTGTCACATTTTTAGTGTTAATCAATTACTAAGATGTTTGTTTTCTATTCTCTGTCATCCCCACTGGCATATAATCTTTGTGCATCAGGAGGTTATTGTTTTGCTAATGTTATCTGATTTCAGTTTTTCCAAAGTATCTGATGTAGAGTATAGACCTCATGAGTATCTGATCCATGAGTGACGGGAGAATGTGAAATGAGAGGCAGTAACCTGGGAAGACAGTACCTTGGTTGCATTCATCCAAGAAGATGGAAAAATGAGAGGACACCGCAGGCTAAAGGCCCTTTTTAACAGGAGGACCACAGATCTTTCCCATCAGCAACAATGGCTCAGCAAGGGTATAACTAAGGGTCTAGTTTCAACCTCCCGAGAGAAATATTATCAACATTTTTAGGACCTATGTTTCCTAGTGATAAAGAATATATTTATTCTTATAATTGAAAGACTTTTTTCAATTAAAATTATCACATCTGATAAATTACTAATTAATCATACAAATGGGAGGTATCTTCACCTCCTTACAGAATGGCCAAGGGACTGATCAGAACCATATTTGGTTGTTACCACTTAAATGTGAAAGCTGAGTTTTTCAAATACAACAAAAAACTGAGATTTTAAAGGTATTTTTATCATTAACTAAGGCCATGTTTGAAGCGAGCAAATTGATGCAAAAATCTTTAATGATTCTCCCAAACCTATTATGTTTGATTTTGAGAGTGGCATATAAATGCTTGGGAATTTACAGGTAGAGTTATTTTAGCAAAATGTCACTCTGAAATAAAAAAAGGAAGTGTTTCTTGGGATTTGAACTGTAAAATGGTGTGTTTCCCAGTTCTTAAAAGCTTTTGATGATTATAATAGAGTGTCTTTAGAAATACCAAAGTATAGGTTAACTATTAAACCTAAAGTAAAATTATAACTCCACTATTTGAAAATACTTTTAGGCACTTTTCCTTTCTCCTCTTGTGTTCAATTACTTACCAAAAGTGAGAAACAATTGTTTTTTAAGTTTATCATTGTCAAACTCACTAATATAATAGAGATGTATCTGGGCAAATGTTTTAAAATTGAATAATTACGAATTAAGCAGTTTGTAAAGACAAGAAATAGGTTACATTTAAAAGTAAAATCTATACATAAGTTAGTATAGCTTAAAAAGGAGCTGGAATATTAACATGCAGAAAACTTAAATTTTTGTAGTTTGTTTATCTCCTTACTTTTGAGCATAAGTAACTAAAGGATACTTTTACTAGAATTATTTGTACTAAGAATACAACCTCCCCCCAAAATTCAACAGAATGCTTTTTTTAATGATCAAAATGTCTCAGACTGAAAAGCTCCCATTTTCCTCCTAGCCTTATCTAGAATCCTCTCCGAATGTGTATGTTTATATTAATTGAGCAACCACTGCATGGTGCTGTAGTTTAGAGCTTGTATAGCTCCCATGGTTCCCTCTGTTCAAGGCAATTGTTCTGTTGGGAATCTTTAAAGATGCTGGAATCTTTAACAGGTGGAGCCTACGTCCCTGGAGCTGGGTCTCAGGACTGTAGGTCTTCTTCACTTTCCTCCATAAGTGTTGCTCCGTGACCACGGGTGAGAGGTTTTCCTCTGCCAGGTGCTCCCACCCTGACGTGTTGCTCTGTCACACATCCAGCACAGTGCCAAACAACTACAGACCAGCACTACCCCAACTGTGAGCCACAATAAACTTCCTCTTTATAAATTACCTTGGTCAGTATAGCGACAAGAGCCTGACTGATTCACAGGAGAGTATTTTTTACTTCCTTCCAGTTAGCTAGATGTGGCATCCTCTGCTTCTCATCTTGAACTTTAGGTTTCAGTTCCTTCCTGGTCACATCAGGCAGGTCAGAAAAGAGAAAACCCCAGCAAATGTAAATCTGGAATGCACACATGCTTTCTACTTTGCAATTTGTTTCATATTTGTGATTTATAGTGCAGATTCTTTCATTTTTCTCCTCCTCTGAAAAATCTACTACTTTATTTATTTATTTATTTATTTATTTATTTATTTATTTATTTATTTGTCTTTTTGAGACAGGGTCTCACTGTGCCGTTCAGGCTGGCCTTGAGCTCACTTTTGTAGCCCAGGCTGCTCTCGAACTCACACCGATCCTCCTGCCTCAGCCTCCCGAGTGCTGGGATTACAGGCGTGCGCCACCACGCCCGGCTTCTACTACTTTAATAGAAAATCATGATGGCCTTTATTCCAATTTTTTTTTTTTTTGTCTTTTTGAGACAGGGTCTCGCTATGCAGTTGAGGCTGGCCTTCAGCTCACTTTTGTAGCCCAGGCTGGTCTCAAACTCACACCGATCCTCCTGCCTCAGCTTCCTGTGTGCCACCACGCCCGGCCCAATTTTTTTTTTTTTTTTTAAATGCAATGTTTTCTTTCATCCTGATACTAAACTACATTTTTTTATTATTATTAAAGATACTGAGAGATAAAACACGTCAAACTGTCATTTTTCTCTTCAAATACAAATAGTAGCTTCTCACTAGGTTAGGAAATCAATAATATATCCGTTTTGTTTGTCATTCCAAGGATAGGTGAAATAAACTGACAAAGGTTAGTGAGTTATCTTAAAATTTATAATTATTGGTTCATACATATTCATAAAATTACATAAGATGACTCAAATGAATTTCTAAAAAAAATTAAATAGTCCATTTTAGGATCCACATACCAGGATTCAGCAGTTTCAACCCAGCGCCTTTTCACTGACCTAGATCCCCAGACTTTCTTCACTTTTTATTCTGAGACTAAGTCTCTAAGCTTCCAGGATTGGACTTCCACATCTGAGTAAGAATAAAAGTCCCAGTGATCTGGCCTTCTCACCTCGTGGGCGAGGGCTGTGTGTTTCTTCCCAAATATCCAGCATCCACGTGATCTGCTCTTCTGGTGATGCACGAGTCTGCTGCTGGTGAGTTCCTTCTTATTTGCTCCATGTGGTTACATTGTTCCGTATGCTTCGCATTGCTGGGCTGCCGGAGCGAGTTCTCGCTCCATTTCCTGCGTGAAGGCGTCAGTGCCTCCTTGTGTCACACTGGCCTTGTCTCCTGTGCACTCACTGGCAGTTCCTCACAGCCACAGCACGAGTGCCTAGTTCCACAAGCAGAGGGCAGTGGACATGCTTTTTGGCTTTTTTCTCACATGTGGACTAGAGTAGTGCAAACAGCAATAAATAACCTTTGCATTGCTGTTTTAATCAAATTCAATATTTCTAAGAAATTATTGGGCTCTTAGGAACATAAACAGGAGAAAAAGAGACAAGTATTACAATCATGAGAACCGTGAAAAAAGAACTTGAGAGTGGTATTAGGTATCAGCTCATCATAGCTCTGTATTCAATGGAAAAAAAAAAACTAATATGCTCAATAATTAAGTAATTTACATAGAGTAAAGTGAATTTAGGTCTCATTCTAATGCTCTTGATGTAGACTTGATCCAATCTATCTTTTCCTTTCTGCACATCCATCATTTTTGTGTGGAATGACCATTTGGTTATGATTCTTTTTTTTTTTTTTTTTTTTCTGAAAAAGAAGTATAAAGTATAAAGGTAAAGGTGTCCTGGAAAATGAATACCTTTCTAAATTAAAAAAATTTTATCCAGTCAAGAAGAGTGTTTGGCTTTTTATCCCTTTACCATTGTGGAGCCAGACTGCAGAGAGCCAACTGGTGCGCAGTAGCCATTTTGTGATGAGAAGGATGAGAGCCGTAAATAAAGGTTATGAGCGGGGCTGGTAGAAGAAGCGCATGTTCCCGGCAGCATACTCAAGGAGGTGACCATGATCTGTCCTAACTTTGTATTTCTGAAGAATAACTAGAAAGATCTTATTTAATCCATCAGTTTTAAGTTTTCTGCACATTCCTAGTCCCTCCACAAATAGGATCACAAATATTGTAAAATGCAGTTAATCTAGTGATCAACTCAGTCACATTAGTTAACTAAACAGTTGTGCAGTGACTTTGGCACAATGAGACGTTTCCGTTCCTAGAACACCATAACTATAGTGGTTTTGAAAATCACTGAAACCATCACTTTTCTAAGCTCTTTTCAATGTATTCTTCTATCTCAGCATCACAACAATCGCATGTGTTATTCACTGGTATCTTCATTTATGGAGACACCAAAGAAAGCCTGGAGAGGCTGTCCTCCTTATGGATACATTGTTAGTGACAAACATCCTTGTGACGTCAATCGCTATGTTTTCTTCGTTTCACACATTGCATAACAAACTGTGAGAAATGTCACTGTGTGAGTCAGTATGTGTTGTTATCTTATTTAAGGTGCTTGCCCCACATACAACCTTGTATTCTTTGTAGGAATACAAGGATTAAATTCAGTTTAATAGACAATACACAGGCAGTCTACAAGGAATTCAGACAAGGAATAAGTTAAAATTATATAATTATGAATTTGTTTGTTTAGTAGTTTCCTGGAAAATTAATTGTAGAACTGTTTGTAATTTTTGCTCTGGCTCTTGAACTATGACTGATATAGTTTACTGTAATTATTGCAGTTATAATTGCCCCAAACTTTTAACAAGCCACTCTCCACAACTTTTGAACATTTGAACACTCAAATCACTTAAATGAGCTGAATATCTAGACTTACTTTTTTGCTGTAAAAATATTGTTTGTCTTGAAGCTTCAAATATGGCAAATTGTAATTCTTCCAGATCTCTTATGATTCTTTTCTTTATTCTATGGGGTTATTTTTTCATCATAATCCATTGAAAACCAAGGTAACCATTCAAAATGAGATGTTCCTAGACAAAATGTTAAATATTTGGGATAATAAAGTGAAGCAATGAAATACACAACCTTTAAATTGCTACTAATTACAGTCCTAAAAGGTGATTATAAAGCTATTTGTATAACTGAGGAACAATTACGTAATTAAGTAAAGTGGCACATGGAAGCAAACTAAGTATAATTCAAAGTAAAAGAAAATCTTTAATACTAAATAATTGAAATGAAAACAATTTAGCCTAAATTTTAGGTTTATTTGCCACAAAGAGAAGATGAACAACTTATCATGAATATTAGATAATAAGTTCAGATTCTTTATCAAACATTCCTACTTTTAGATAGAATCATAATAAAATATTTATTTATAATTCTAAAAGAAAATGTCTGGAACATTTAAAGATTCTAAAGACTGATGATAAAGTTCTTTTTCAGAAAAATAATTTTAAAAGTTCTTTCTAAAATACTGCAAAAGTGTTGGCTGAAATTCCTTCAGGATAACCCTACCACAATTCAAATATTTTTCTGTTTGCCACAAAGTTCAACTTGACTGAACATATCCTCTGTTCTGTGTGGACTACATGAGCTACAGGTGAAATTAAGTTCGTGGTAATATTTGCACAAGGATTAATCCTGATTCCTTAAGGCTCCTCATTGCTACAGTGATCCATTTTTTCCATTTGCAGCACTGTGAGCTGTAAGTGCTCAGTGTAATGGTTAAGCTCATGTGCCAGCTCGAGTGGTTTTACACAGCTGCTAACACATTATTTTGGCATCTCTTCATGAGAGCGTATCCAGAAGAGATAAATGTTTGAATCTGGAGACACAGAGAAGATAGTCTTTTGTTATCCATGTGGTGGGGTATCATCCAGTCCATTAAGGGCCCAGCAGGATAAAGAGGCAAAGGAAATGTGAATCCTCTCTCCCTCCTAGATATAGGAATTCATTGTGTGGAACTGAAGTTCAAAAGCTTTTGGCCATGTATTGACTTATCACATTACATTCCTGATTCTTTAGTTTGTGAGATGGCATCTCATGGTAGTGTCTCAGCCATAACCATCATGTGAGCAAATTTCCACAGTACTTCTTCCTATCTCTCTGCACACGAGCTCTGCTTCTCTAGAGAAAGCTGAGCAATGCAATGACTTAACAGCTCAGTACAGAGGCAAAATTTAGGTGATTAAAAGATGAGATACACATGGGAAGCATGCAGTGCAGGAAGTGAGCAGCATGGTGGGAATTTGGTGAAGGAGAGACCATTTTAACCACAAGCTCTGGAGAATGATGCATCTGCTGTCCTTTGAGTTTCTTCCTTCTGCCACTTAGTAGTCACTGGGGAACTATGTTGTGGTAATCACAGTACTGGACTCTGGGAAGATGAAAGTGAGCATAATATAGGCTGTGACCTAAAGGAGTCTACAAACATATTGGCTATCAGAGGAAAAGCAACACAAACGGAAGTTACAGTGCAACGTGGAAAAGGCTGTCCTAGAGAAACGTCTGGCTAGCTTCTACAGGTATAAAAAGAGTTTTTAATGCTTTAGATATATGCCAATGTGATCAGAATAAAAGGTAAGTAATTCATTAAAGAAATACCTATTGAGCATCTACTCTATATGACTTATTTAACTTTAATGAAACGTGTTAAATGATAGAAGAGAGATATAGACACTTAGAGAGTTCAAAAAAGAAAAAATTACTTTGTCTTTCCAATGGAGAGAATTAGGTGAAGGCTCTGTAATAGAGAAAGCAACCGAGTTCACCACATTGTTCCACTCGAAAAATTAAAGTAGCATACTCAAATACCACGTGCCACATTGCAAGAAGACATTAAGGTGGAAAATGGAGAAATTCCACTGTGCAAGGGCAAGAGGTGCTGGAAGGAAGGGGAGGGAAGGCAGAAAAAGAGACGAGCTGGAATGTAAAAATTTAGGCCAGTAGGAGAGGTTGATCTGAAATCCATGAAAATGATGTTTTCATGGAAGACAGTATGTGTTAAAACGGAAGAGAAAAAGAGTAAAGTTGTCCACTTCCTTTCATAAATTTCCTCAGGAAGGCCAGGAAGAATTATCTACATGAAGTGCTAAATTTACTTATCTGTAGCTATGACACCAAGTTTATTGATACACCATTCGCGAGCTCCAGGGTTAGCGGTTTTCCCAGCAGAGGCTGTGCGCTTGAACTTGCTGTCACAGACAGCTTGTTATCACCATCTCCAAAGGCTGGGAACTATTAAGAATTGTAGGCTAGGACTCGGACACGGACACAATTCTGAAATTCATAGTGCTTTCCTTATTTCCAACAAGATCTACTGCTCACACACATGCAGAGGGAAGGAGGGTGGCATTTCAAGGGAAATGTAACTTATTTCTAATTAAAATAATTATAACTCAGTAACACTTGATTTGAAAAGTCGTATCACAGCCCTAGTTGTTTTCACTTCTCTTTAAAGCTTTTCCATTTCCAATAAGAATCCATCGCTTGCCAACTTTCCATGAATATTGAATCTTGACAGACGTTAAGTTTTTTTATTTTTTTTCTTGACATGTGAATGCCAAAATACATTCTGGTATTCTTACTTAGGAAAGTGAGAAGATTCATGTCAAATCTCTTTGAATATAAGGCAATTATACTTGAATGGTAATTTCTGAGGATACTGATGGACAACTGTGAGTCAATTTCCTTCTTGTGAGATGAGTGTCAGAAGGAAACACAGAACATTGAAATAGTTTGCTGAAAAAGGAAGGAGCAAAAGCCCTGTAAATTAGCTATTTTAATTCTCCAGGCCTGGCTGAGTTTTCAGGATGATACTGAACAGCTTTAGAGGAAATAACATCAAGTTTCAGCAGAAAGGTGGGAAAGGAGATGGGGCAAAAGAGGATTTCAGCACTCTAAATTGTAAAAAATATGTAGAGACAAAGGATTAGTTGTTTATATTTACTGCTGAATGCTGTGTGCGACATCTCAATTTAATTTTACTTTCCACCAATGATTTTTGAAATGTAATGTTTTCTGCATCTGCACTAATGCATGACAATTTCTCCTAAGAACTGACATAAAAATATTTTGACCCCTCTTCACCCTTAAATTAATGTATTAAAAAGCTCTTAATATTCTTTCATTATTCATGTCAAGGATAATTTATTTTAATTTGTCTTTTTGAAGTCTTCGCAGAACACTCATTTAAAAGACAGTACTGCAAGAATTCATGTATCAAAAATTGTACATATGACAAGTTTTTTGGGGAAGTCTTCTGTCTGCGTGATTCTTAAAAAACACTACAAAATGATTGAAATTTACTTACAGTTCACAAAAGATATTTGCATTTGATTCCAAGTTCAAATAGTGTTGAAATCTTCAACTTCCACAACATAAAGTCGAACTGATCTATAGAAAAGAGAATTCACTTTAAAATTCAGAGCTTATCATTTCAAAAAGAAAAGTTTGTACACTTTTATATAAGTGAAAATACCTTTGGTATGACCACTACTGCTGATTATTTTCATTAGCTGGTCAGTAATAGAAAAAGAATTGTAATTGGAAATATATGAGAGGAGTATAGTTTTCAGCACATTTATAGCTCTATCTCATCAAACCAAATGTTCAAATGAGTTGTGTTGCCTTCTTTGAAGTTTTCCAATGGAGATCACTAAAAATAGCACTATAGCCTCTAAGCTCAATATTGCATTTAGTGCTTCTTCCAATCCACTGCCAGTACCCTAATTTCAGCTCTTGTTATGTCCTAAGGGACACGAAATTTCCTCAGTTCTGCCAAGGCAAATTCCCCTAAGCAGTGAATGCTAACTGGTTTCCCCATTTGCTCATTTTTCATCTTGCAATCTGTTACAATTTGAATTGTGTCTCTGCTGAAAAGATATGGAAGTTTTACCGCTGGTACTTATGAGTGTGACCTTATTTGGAAATAAATTCTGTCTTAGTCCATCCATGCTCCTATAGCAGAATATTTAACACTAGACAATTTATAGATAACAAATTTATTTCTTATACTCTTTGTGAATCTAAGATCAAGACAACCAGTTGTCTAGTTGGGGCATGTTCCTTATATGTGGTACCTTCTGCGCACTGCTACATAGTTGAAAGGCTGAGCAAGCTGCCTGAGGACTTTTATATAAAAAGCACACTAATCTCACTCACAAGGTAGAGAGACTTCATGACCTAGCACCACCCCAAATACCTCACCTCTTAGTAACAACATCTCAGGGTTGTCTTTTAATCTGTCAACTCTGGAGCATACTAACATTTAGACATTGCAGATGATCCACTTAAACAGAGATTTTCAGGATGGGCCTGAATACGATATGACTGTGTCCTCATAAATTTGGACACAAGACACCTGCATGAAGAAGGAGTTCCATGTCATGGCTGGAGTCATCCAGCCACCAGCCAAGAAAGTGCAACAACTCGAAGAGAGGCCTGGATCAGATAGATTGCTCTGCACCTCGAGGAAAAGTAGGGCTCCATTAATGCCTAGAACTCAGACCTCTAAATTCTAATCCTTGAGATAAGTTTCTGTTGTTTAAGCCTCTTCTTAATTGAGGGTACTTCATTATAGGAGCCCTAGAAAACTAATAAACCCTCTTCTGTTCATCCCACTTTGCTGCCACCATTGACTCTGCTATGTGACTCTGCCATTTACCCAGTGGAGAGCTTTGATGGCCTGCCTTATCTTGCATGCCTAGACTAGTGTCAGAAATGGGCAAGTGTATACTTATTTGTTACTAAAAGATGATGACAATAATTAGCATCATGTTCAGAAAAGTTGCTTCATTTAAAGAATTAAAAAAAGATGACATGGGCTGGGGAGATAGCTTGGTGGTCTAAGGATCGAACTTTGGTGGGATTCCACCCCCAGTACCACATGCCATTCTGGCCCTCAAACTCTGGGTGCACCATGTGGGCCTGAAACCAGGCATGGTGGTGCATGCCCATAATCCCAGTGCTGGGAGGCTGAGACAGGAGGAACACTACAACTCCAGACTGTAGCGAGATCCTGTACTAAATAAATAATTAAGTAAAAGATTAAAAACAAAAGAAGATATCTGTACACAGCCTGTCTTTTCAGTCTTATTTAATAACTCTCTCTTATGTAGACTGTATTTAGGCAATAACTAAGCTTTTCTCTGCTGCACTTTTAACTCACTAGGTTAATAGACTGTTATCTCTTGCTAGCCTCACCTTCAAGTTGCAAGTGGTCATAAACATGAATTTTGAGATGTATATGTCACCTACATTGTTTTGTAAATTGTTTCAGGACCTTTATATTTTTCCTTGAAATGTAGATTTTTAAAATATTTTATTTATTTATTTATTATTGGTACCAGGAATTGAACTTAGGACCTTACACTGAGTTTAAGCAGGTATTGTTCCACAGAGCTATAGCCCCAGCCTGTAGAATGATTTTATGTCTAAAACTAAATGGTTACTTATTTGAGAGTTAAAACTGTATTTTATCCAGATGAGAACCTCGCATATTATGTGTGAAAGTAATATGTAGAGTAGATATTCAGGGCATATTTATATTTGAATAAGATTACTATAAAATTAATAAGATATGTCCAAATGTGATTCTGGGCAAATCCCTGCCAGTTTCGCAGTACATAAAAAGAATGCTGAAGACAGAAGCAGAACTGAGTTTGATACAGCCAAGGAATGCAAGAGGCTTAGAGAAGAAGCTGAGAAAGGGATTCTTCTCTAAGGCTTTCAACAGGATTGAAACTATGCCAATGCCTTGATTTTAGGTCTTTAAACTCATTCAGAATTGCAGCTTCTAGAACCACATCAAGTTAATTTGTATTGTTTCATGGATATTGTTACAGCAACAGTCAGAATCTAATCTATGACTGAAAGTGTCTCTGTTGGTTATTCCAGGACTTGGAAAATGTTTTGTCATAATAAGTAAATTTAAAAATACTATAGGCAAAAGGTGTTGCAATCAGTTATTCTTGACAAATTTGGCATGTGCCGCTCACAGATTCAAAGTCCCTATCAGCATATTTGTCTCCAATAAGTTTAAAAGCACAGAACCTGTATAACTCAGCACTTAGCTAAAATATTTGACCTTGTCACCCTCCTGCATCGCATGTGCACACACACAAGCACACACCCCCACCTCATTTGTCATCTTCCTGCCCCCCCCACCAAATAGGTGGAATTATAACGTGAGCTAATTCCATCACTAAGCAAATGTAGCTCATCGAGGGCCACAGATAAGTTTCCTTTGGATATTCAAATAATACAGTCTAAGCCTGAAATTTCCTAGGGCTCACATCAAAGTTCATCTGCATTCATGCCACATACGTGGCAGCATAATCAACAAAGAGTTAAGAAAGAGCATATGTCATTCTAGATAATAAAGACATTTGAAATCTTGATACTGTAGATATTTAGGAAGTTTCAAAAGTCCAGTTTTAAACTGTCTCATTCTAGCTACAGCTTCACTTCTCCTTTGCTTTATCAGTTTACTTAAGAGATCTCATGGATACTCAAAAAATAATGTCCTCTGTGTGTCCTTTGGCTTCTACAGCTTGTGGTGCTAGTTGCATGCTCGTTGGGAGAACAAGGGCACCTCCCCAGCACAGATCCTCCGGCTGCTTGTGACACAACCTCAAGAGTTTCTGAAGCTGAATTTTCTGATTCTAATGAACCAAAAACCACAATGTAGCATTCTTTGCCAAAGCCAGGGGCTGTTATCCTATTTTATTTGGAGTCTAGCAGGAGGAAGTGTGTACTCGGAAATCCAATATTTTCTGCCATAGGACTATTGACTAATGGCTTTCTTGTACTCTTTGTTCATTATTGTTTGTATGTTCCTAGGGTTAAAGTGATGAGAAGAACAATATCAAGCTGAGCATGGGGCGCACATCTGCATTCTCAGTGCTCTGGCGGCTGAGGCAGCAGGCAGGAGAGAGCAGTCTGGTCCACATAGTCAGGTAAAGGCCCCCCATAAATACACACCCTGCCCCTTTCTCAAAAATAAAACAAAAACAAATGTGCAAACAATAATAACAAACCACTGTGTCTGCTCTCTCGAACCTTTCAATCTTTTAGAAAGAATGGTCAGGTGTCAATATGAAAAGTAATTTTTAATTATATTCAGCAAGTGAAGGAATAAACTGTTACTGGCAATTTAATTAGATTAGCTTTCTTTCCAATGAAGATAAGTTTATATGGAAATAAGATCATACATGGGGTCAAATACAAGCAGCTTCATAGCAGAAAAAAATGTATTATTATATATTGACTTACTTGGCTGAAAATCTTACTAAGCCTGTGCAAACTTTTTCAGAATTTAGGTTTTAAACACACATTCATAATGGACTAATGAAAGAAGTAATGTAAGAAAGCACCCAGTAAAGTTATAGGTAATCACCAAGAAGGGAAATGTAGTATTTTGATTATATTTACCCAAGCACAGGGTACAGTTGGAGGGTGAGGCATTTAGCTCTATTGCAAAATTTAAGAGGGGAATAAAAAACTGGGTAACAGTGCAATGCTCCACATTTTCAAACTAAAATTAATGCAAAAATATCTATAATGAGCAAACTGTCAAAATTTGAAACAAAGCACCTGTCATCACAGGTGTTTCCTCTCTTTGTGGTCTCCGGAGTGGCTTCTCACGATGGCGAGAATTACCCTTCGGCAGGCTGGTGTGCTGGCTGTGCCTGTTTCTCCAGTGTAACTCCTTCCTCATCCTTCTCCAATGTCTTTACGTCCTATGAGGCTCACCCGCAGGGACTCACATTAAGGGTCTCTCTTTCTCTTTGGCTTCCTGATTAGGCTTAGCCAATGAAAAATGTAAGCACATAACCAGAGAATGCAGTAATAATGAGTACACCATTTGTGTGTAGGTTCTTTTTCTGTGTAACAAGAAAGAAGTGGCCAACAACCCTTAAGCCGCTCTTCAATCTCCCTGTCCTATAGGAACCATTCTTTTTTTTTTTCCTTTTCTAATGTATTTGGTACAGGGTCTTAGTATGCAGCTGGGACTCATAGTGATCCTCTTGTTTTCAGCTTTCCCAGAACTGGAATAACAGGCGTGAGCCACCACATCTGCTCTCAGAGGCCAGCTCAGCGAGTCTGGAGGTGGGGCCAGTGCTATCCATGGTGCTTGGGATTGAACGCAGGTCTCTGTGCCTGCCTAACGTATTTCTATGCCTCACATTCCTTCCTAGAGCTTTGAACCTCTGAAATTAGACTCTTCCTTTCATCGTCCTGCAACATCCTGTTTCAATCACTCAAATGTTGTCTTATCAGGCCCACCAATCTAAGACCACATTAGGTTTACAGAATGCCATGATGCAAACCATGAGGAATGCAGTGCTGATATATTATTCTGTAATTAAAGATTGTTTCATTAGCCTCACTGTCCTGATCAATGCCTCCATAAGATCCCTGGACTACTGGCATGGCCACCTTTTTCTCAAAAGATATGCTTCCATCTAGATTTGCCAACTTGTTTGTTTTATGTGTGATGACAATTTTTAATATTGTTGAGATTACTGGAAAAAATTTTGAATGATTATGTTGAAAGAATTTGGCAAATATAGATATATTTATTTCTTTTTCATAATTCAGAGATTTCTAAACTAACTTAAACATACATTTTTTTGACTTGACTGACTTAATTAAATTACAATGTGATTCTAGAATGTACTATGAGCTGATGTCAAAGCTGATATTATATGACTGTACCAGTTTACATCTTGCATAAAATGTCTCTGTCATATAAATATTAACAAAAATAACACTCAAAGTAGGTTTAGTGGACTAACAAAATATTTACACAATAGCATGATCTGGCTAATACCCTGGATGTTATGAATTTTTATTAGCTTAATTTATCTACTATGTATATGATAATAACCCAGAAGCTATTGTTAATTTTCTTTTTTTATAGTTCTATGAATGTTGGACTTTTAAGTATGTACTTTAATTGCAAATCTTTATTATAAGGAAATAGGCTATTTTATTACATAATAAACTGATAATATTAAAAGGGAGTAACAGAAGGCAGGCACATAGATATATTAGTAAAGCTATTAATTTTCACTAAACTGTTAGAAGAAATGATAAGAGCAATAGACTTGAACTTATCTTTTACAATGAAAGTTAATTCCTATGTAATAACTTGCCCATTTCAAGGTGCTGTGTATTGTAACAACAGTGTAATTTAAGCAGGCTCACTTGGTGTTTGTACTATGAAGTTCTTTGAGATTCTCAGTACTGTGCAATATAAGTGGGAATTACTAAAAAACCCTCAAGGATAGTAAAATACATTGTGCCATATTTTATGTATTTGATCAAATTTTTAATGGAATCTTATATGGTACATAATTTATGTTTATACTGACATTAGTTGATGAGGATATGGGAAAATGAAAATTACCTATTGAAATCTGTCTTATATTCTTTATCTGTTGGAAATTTTTGGGTTTCAGTTAGCTTCATAAGGACACCAGAATTGATAATGCATCCTATGTATTATGCAAACATCTTTTTACAACTAAAATGTTTTGGACAGAAACTTTATTCACATTTCAATCTTTGTTACAACTTTTAAAATCACTTTCACACTGAATTAGAGCACTGGGCTTTCAATGGTGTTTAAACAGCTCAAATTCAAAATTCTTCTAAAATGAAATCAGTTCAAGGACACACTGAAAAATGGGGTTAACTAGTTTTTGTTGAGGACGATTCAACAAGGTGCAACGAAAGGAACCCAATCTTAGCAGCCACAGGAGCATTGCCTTGAGTGAAAACATGTTTTTATTTTTTTGAGCTTTCATGTGAAAAACTAATGAAGTTTAATTAAATGTGGTTTGAGATTCTTAAACACAAAAAAATCCTGTGTGATAAGTAAATAGCATTCTAGTTCCAGAACTATATATTTAATTTCTCTATATTTTATCTGCCAACAGATAAAACATAAATTTCTGACCTTAACATTTGCTTTATTGCTTTCTCTCTCAAAATGAAAACAACAAGGAAGATGAAGAAAAGCATAGCTTTCATGGTCCAGGGGTCCTATCTATGCTAGGTTCTCTCACCTGGCTCGGCAAAATTAGTAAGCAGGTTGTGTACACAGCCACACGCACTAGCATCCGTGTAATAGAGTCACCGAGGGCTAGTCTTTTCCTGACCATATATTTTAAATGTAAGTTACAGTACCTACTGAAATGGATTTAAAAATTCATAAGATCAATTTCACAGGCCAAAGGAGAGCAAACTCATAATATGGATATTTAAACAATAGTGAACATAAAATAGCAAGAAAGTCAGGCAATTTGCCAAAAGAGTACAGAAGCATCCATTTGCATAGGGCACCTTGCTATTGTTATAATTTTTTTTTTTTTTTTTTTTTTTTGTTCTTGAAGTAGTTTTAGCACCTCACTAAAATTCTGACCTGAGAAGTTTGTGGAAAGTCTCCTACTGTGTGCCTTTATTTAGAAATTATATGTGCACAAGACATATCACAGTGAATGCAACATTGTGCACTGTCTTCCATCATTGTCCAGCTCTGTGGAGCTCAGTCACAGGTCCACAGCAGAAGACTGGGCTAAGGGGAGGACCCGTCATGAGAGAGTGGCCAAGGCACAAGTATCTTAAGAGTATTGCTATTAGTTGCATTTCAGTTCCCTCTGATTGTGTCTCCGGTGCATACATCTTAAAAAAATAAATATAAGGCATAGGCTGCTGATCATACATGTGCATCAGAGCCGCATGCATCTGGATTTGCAATCTGGTTGCACCATTTGCAGCTGTTATAGTTGGACAAGGGACTGAACGCTGCGAAGCCTTGCTTCTAAATGCTCAAATGGAAAGTGATGGTAAAAGTCCCTGGACCACAAAGGTTCATTTAAATAATAAATATAGATGCCCTATCAGAGGTCCTGCTGCTATACTGGTTGAGTAGTTCCATAAAGTAGCTTCAAGTTATTTCCCTCATTTTTCCTTTGTTTCTAATAATCTCTGGGTATTTTATAGTCCTTTTTTCACATCTGTACCTTGAAGTCTGTAGGATACCGGTGCACAGTGCTGTTCTCCGTGTCCACGTTCAGTTTTTTGAGGCTTTAGCTCCCGTCAGGCACCCTACAAGCTCTTCTGTCCAGACCCGCTGAAATAGTCACAGCCTGGACCACTGTGCTTCTTGCCCGACTCGTGCTCGCACAGGCTCCTGCCGCTGTGGCAAGCCAGTTCCAGCGAGGCTTCTAGGACGGCGCTGCACAGTCGCTTCCTCTCTCGTGACTACGTTCCTTTTTGTTCTCTGTGACACTTGGCCCCTTAGGACTGAGCTCCTCACACCGTAATCACTGCCTCCTTGTCCATCTCGCCCACAGGGAAACTAATGGAGACCAATGAAAAGCATCTCTATATTTTTATTCTTTTGAATAAGTAAGTAGATCTAAAGGTGTTAGGGTGAGAGTCTTCCAGCTGTTACTCTAACAGACTGACAATCATATTTCAGGGGTTTAGTAAATATTTGTTGAATAAAAGTTAGGGCAACATGAAACTGAGATGAGAAATGGGCGTATTTTTCAATTAAGTGAAGGGTAGTGATTATGCATTACGCATAAGCAAGACAATTTCTGCCCTGCAATACGGAAGGCCTCTGAGGAGAGATGAACACGTATACAGAAAATGGCAATGTAACCTAGAGTGAAGGCTGTTATGAATGCCCAGGGAAAGGCCATCTATTTAAATATGAAGATTTCTTTTTTTTGGAAAACATTCGTTTTTACAAAAAGACTTTCTGAAGGAGTTAAAACACTTGGCTTCAGAAGAACCCCCTCTGGGGCATTATAAATTATTGTTTATCTTCACATTTCAAGTAAAGTGAATTATGTACAAGATCAATGTATATTTTGATGAATTTAATATTCTGGATAACTTATGCAAATATGTATAAAATACATAACGATCTCAAATAATCCAAATTAACAAAATGTTCTGAGAACTAAAACTAAATTAAGCATAAATGCATATTTGGTGATTTAGAAAAGTGCTTTGTTCTAGTGGCTCAAAGTCAGTGTAAAATAAAATCGTAGCACATAAAAATATGGTATTTGGAACATAAATTGAACTAGCCATGATTTTGAATTGTCTACAAGCAAGCATATACTAGGATGTCCACGGTTTTGTCACCTAGCATGTCGGAGGGCCACCTGGTTCATTCTCGAAGCTTATTTGCCCATATTAATAACACAACATACTCTTTCTTCTTTTTTCTGCATTTAAGACAACAACTTTGTAGGAGTAGATGAATGAATATCAGTAGTTTCCACAAAATTAAAGAGATAATCATTTTGTTAAATTTTATTAAGTTCTTAAAATAGGGGCCTGGCGTGATGGCTCAGTGGTCTAAAGCACCTGCTTGGGAAAGCTTGGGCGGCGGCTTCAGGGACCTCGGTTCGATCCCCGGCACCACATGCTGCGCCAGCCCTGCCCTTGGGGCGGGCTGAGCCGGCCATAAAAATGAGTGAATAAACAAACAAAGGTTCTGAAACAAGAATAAAAAAAAAAAAAAAAGTTCTTAAAATATTTTATTAGTTAGCATGGGGGAACTGAAAGTTCCATTCATAAACTAAGGTGATAGGTAAACTGGAACATATCTGAGGCATTACACTTTGTTCTTTGCTTATGTAACTCTGGTTATATTAGCATTCCTGCAAAAACACTTTCCTGCTGAAACATCAAGGAAGAACACTTCTTCCCAGCATTCTTGTTGTCTATTAACTTTGTGTAACAAATTTTCACAAATTATCTTAGTGCTCATATATTTTTTCCTAGAAATTTTATGGTATGCTAAACATATGCTTCATTATTCCAATTAAAAATTCTTAGTCTACTAGTCTGTACTAATATCCAGAGTGTATTACTTACTTTCTTTTTTAAATCACTGCAGTGGTATACCTGAAACAAGCTATTAGAAAGAATGATCATTTAGCTCCCAGTTTTAGAGGCTGGATGTCCAAATAACATAGCAGGCTCATTGAGGGTTGTGCCTTGTGTGACCTTATGATATAGTTAGCAATGGCAGGAACAAGTAGGAGATTTTATCTGAAACCTAAGCAAAGAGAGACAAGGATAAACTGAAGCCCTTCTAGCTTTGTCATCAGAACTACCAACCTGACCCATAGGCACTAGTTTCTGAGTCCAGGTCCCCAAGACCTACTGGACCAACCTCCCAAGTTCCAAAACCTCCTAACAGTGCTACCATGGGGACTGAATCTTTAATTACTGTTATGGTTTGTGTCTAGTTGTCCCCCCAAAACCTCATGCAATCATGGGGTGAGGACTTCTAGAGTTTGAGACTTGGCTCATGATCCACTGGGATTAGGTGTTTTAGTAATGATGGAATTATGGGTCTAAGTACTGCTGGGATTATGGGTGTGACCTGAAGTGCACAGGCTGAGGCAGAGAGCCTGAATGTAACTTAAAGAGAGACAGAGAGACAGACTCTCTCTGTTGCCCTGGTTGGTTGGTTGTTTCTGTTGCGACTGTTGCTGTTTTGCTTCCATGAACTGGATGCTCTCTGCTCTGTACCACTCAGCCTTGGGCCTGCTGAACATGAACTGAAACCTTCACTAACTATGAGCTAAATAAACCTGTTACTCTTTACTTCTAGGTGTTGGATATTTTGTCCCAACAACAGATAAAACGTAACCAAGGCAAGCAGTTACATTGTAATTTACATTTTTGACATATGTGTGACATATTATATGTATTTTGTTTTTGTATATAGGTATTAGTCACGAGCATTATGTATAAACAGGTTACCATGATAAAAATGAGAAAAACCTAAGAAAATTACAGATCACTATATATAAAATGCTTCAACTTTTCTAAATTTGATATTGCTCTTTTTTAAAACTATATGTGGAGACCTTATGGGTATATTTGATGACTCATCAGGAAGAGGAATGGTATATATACATATATATATATATATAGCATATATATATGCATATATACATATGTATGCATAATTGCACAGCAAATGAAAAATACTGTTACACAAAATGGATGTTTTTCATTGCATTAATTTTACCCTTTGTAGACATAGCAGTGATTAGAACCAAGTGCAAACACAAACAAGCAGAGGGCACCAGCTTCTGCTGCTTTGTTCTGTGGACTCCTGGCAGGCACTTAGGCAACTGCAGCTTATAATTATACAGCTTCCAAAAGAAACTGTGGTCAGAAATAAATTCTAATTCTCTGTGAGTGTAAAAAGGGCTTTTCTGAAACATTGACTTTACAATACATAGAGGCATGGCAAAAACAGCATTGATGTCTTTATATTCTCATTCTTATAAAAATGGAGACAGTAATTTGTCATTATCAAGTAATGAGCTTTGGATTTCACTTTTATATTAATTTTCCATAAGAGGGGTGAAATGGTCATACTCCTTTTGTAATATATGTTTTGTTTTGTTTCATTTTTTGAATGTAGTCAAGTCTGTTTTTAAGTAGCATTCTTATGTTTATCTGCTATGATAAAAATATTTTAACTAATAATTAGTTGGCATTGGCAATGCACTCACATAGCTTTAAAAACAAAATAATATACTGTCTTTATATAGAAATATTTGTGAGTTTTTTTTTGCATTCTTCACTGTTTCACTATATGGGTGAGTATGAATATTTATTATTTCCTTCACTTTCTTAGAAAATGTTACATATTGAAGAGATTTTTTTCCATTTTTTATGCATTAATTTTTAAGGATAGGAATTGCAACCTCTGTGTTTCATGGTTTTGCTTTTTTTTTTTTTTTAATGAACAGAATAGATTTATTAGGGGAAAGGAAACTCCTGTCCAAGAGAGGGACAGGAGGGGGGTCCCAAGTGGGTGTTCCCAATGTGTTTCATGTTATTTAAAACTTTAAAAATATTGGCCACACAATAATTAAAGTAAAAGGGCGATAACTACCTAGAAGAGCCCCAGGTTCAATCCCTGGTACCAAATGGCATGCTGGCCCCAAAACTGGGGGTGGTGGTATACACTTGTAATCTCAATACTGGCGAGGCAGCGACAGGAGAATCACTAGGAGTCTGAACAGTATAGCAAGACCCTGTACTAAATAAATAAATACATAAATAAATTTGAAAAGTAGGGTAAAAAGATGATAACATTTTAGGCCAAAGTGCATTAAAAGAGGCTAAATGTACTGCTCTCAGATCATCAAGAAGTAGTACAGCTACAAATGGGCAAAACATCATTGAAGTGTTAATAAAAGTTAGGAGCATCTTGGTTATATATCTGCATCATGACATGCAACCATCATTTAATGAGTATAATTTGCCTATTCACACTGAATTATTTTAAGTGATTCTTTTCTTCTTAATCAATAAACCACTGCTCTCCTTTGCAGATTGTCTTTGTACAGGGCAGAGTGGAGGATGTTGAAATTTGCAAAGGGATACAGACAATTTTAGCAAAGAAGATTTTCTTTTGGTGCTTTAAAGTTATGGAATTCTATTTTTTTGTTCTTTGGATCATACAAGCCATTACTTTTTCTCTGTAGTTTAAGCATAAATGTCCTCATATCTCTGAAAGACATTTGATGATATTCATCCTTAAAGAAAAAAACATAAATGAGGAAAGGTTCTTTTAGGATAGTGTGCATTTTACAGATGATTCCATAGACTCCAGAAAAGATAACCAAATTGCTCGTGGTTGTACAGATAAACCAGGACTTGATTCTAGACAAACAACATTGATCATTACTTTCAATGCTGCGAGGCACTTGTTCTTGAATAAGCAAAGGACTATATTTTGTGACTCAAATATGCATACAAAGATTATAGGGAAGAGAAATAGCATGTCATTTTGGAATGATATTAAAAGCAAACTACAAGAGTCAAACTTAGCAGAAAAGTAACTTTAGGGTAAAATCACTTTCATGTTTTGAAGGTATTTTAAGTCATCCAGTAACTGAGAATTATCCTCATAATGGCTATACTGCACTAAGCATGTTCCCAGCATAAGGTTAGATCCTGTGTTCTTCCCAAGTGGTTGCAGAGCAGGCAAAACCATTACTTAAAAGAGTTAAAACACTCCAAGTAAGCTCTGTTTAGTGAGAGGCTACTTTGTTATTGTCCTGTAGAAAAACCAGTTCTTAAGAGAAAAGATATAATGGATTAGAATGGATGAACTTATTCATTTAAATATTTATTATGTCCTATTCTATATTCTGAGGATCTAGGGGTTTCACTTACTTGGAAGGAAAGATAATTTTATAACATTATAAAAAGTAATGATACAAGAATAAAGTTAAAGACCACATGAGGCAAGATTTTAAAAGGAAGTTCAGAGAAGGTGTTTTGTGCAGAATTCTGTATCCTCCACATTCATATTTTGAAATCCTAATCTAATTTAGACACGAACTTATTTAACAATAGGGTCCTAACAGATGTAGTCAGGCTAAAGTGAGGATGTTACAAGGGGATTCAACTCAGTGTGACTGGTGTCTTTTCCAGTCTTGATGGGGCTGCATTTGACCATGGAAGAGAAAACAGTGTAAAGGTAGAGAAAGGCGGTCCTGGAACACGTCCTGATTTTCACCTTCCAGCCTCCTGGAATGTGGAACAGTACATTTCTGTCATTCAAGTCAACCACTCTGAGGTCTTTGGCTACAGCAGTCTTAGCAAATTCACGGAGGAAGTTTCACTAGACGGCAGCACTTGAATGAAAACTTGAAATCCAGGAGAATGTCCACTGTAGTTACCTAGAGGAGTAGCATACTCTGTAATATGCAGAGCAATGTGAAGAACTCAGCCCGAACATGTGCTTGGTAGTTCCACAGAACAGCAAGCAGGCTAGAGGTTCCAGTGCAGCAGAAGATAAGGTCCGAGAGACATAGCTGTATAGAACCTTGTAAGCCATGTTGTGATTTTAACTTTTATTTTGAGAGTTATGCAAAGCTACTAGAGAGTTATGACCTGGGAATGGATATAGTTCTTACTGAACAAGACACGTTTACTACTATGTTGAGAGCCAGCCCTACAAAGACTAGGTCAGATGGAATCAGGGAGATTATTCATCAAACTGCAACAAAACTTCAGGCAGGAAATGATAGCAGCTTTCATTAGGTTATTATAAATAAGAAATGCGAAAAAAAAAAGGAACAAGAAATTCATGTATTGCTAAAGTATTCTGTAAGTGAAAGAGTTTTGTCTGGTAATTTGGATACTCAGTGTGACAGGAAGATAGGAGTAAAGCATAACTCCAGTATTTTCTAACTTGAGAAATTAGAAGAATGAATTGTCATCAAAAACACAAAGAATGACTGAAGGAAAAGCAGGTGTATGATGGGTGTGTTTCTTTTATAGCTACCATAATAATGCTACATAGGAAAGCATTCCGAAATTGTGTAACTTGAAAGAAGAGTCTTATATTCTCATTTATTTGGCTGAATTGGCTTGGTGACATAGGAGGAACTTGCTGGCTGTTAGGTTCAAGATACATGTTAGGCTTTAGTTCTTGCAATGTCTAACAATCTCTAGATCAGCAAAGTGGCTACCAAATGTTTATACTGATGCACAAATGCGATCAGAATTGGAGAACAGGGACACTCAAGTTTTCTGATGACAAAGGCTTAGGACTAGAACACTGTCACAAACATTAGCTAAGGGAAGTCACTAGGGTAAGCCCAGATAAAGACTGGCCACTAGGTAAAGGAACTATGAAGTCCAGTGGCTAAGGACAAAGATATATGGGCAGTGTGGTTTACTTCTTTGGGCTGTATTGAAAATACTAAACGCAAAGTCACTGAAAAAGAAAGAGTAGGATCAAAGGAGTTCAAAATAATGGGACACAAAAGATGTTTTCCAATTAAAGATATTAAGTAATATAACTTGATACAATTAATATAAAATCATCATCAAATAACAAGATGTCATTATATTGTTTGGAAATTTACTAACAGGAAAGAAAGAGGCAAGCTAACTTCAAAAGACTATTAAAAATCTTCAGTAGAATCTATAAATCCTAAAGATATTTGGAGATTCTTCCCCCCCCCCTTTCCCATCTGCTGTGCTCTTTTAAGTTAGCAGATTTCACCACTCTAAACATATTCTGAAAGGTAGAACTTTTTAGACTATGGAGTTAGTAAGTCAAGAAGAAGCATATTTTTACAGCAGACAGTTGTGACTGATTCCAAGTATCACTTTAGTGATGTCGAGCTGAACAGCATTGCTCAGTAGATATTTGAAAAGAAAAGTTGGTTGATCAACGGACACTATTATGAATCTCCCTGAAGAAATGATGTTCTACAGCCACAAGGTCCAACTTTTCAACTTTTCAGTTCTCTTGAATATACATTCTTAGCTTTTAATGATCAACTTTAAATAAAAAGAAGAAAATTATAAGAGGACATCAAAGTGAGTGCCATGAATAGAACTTGCATCTCAATGACTTGTAGTGAAACGGAACAGCAGTGGCAAAGAAGAAAAATTAACAAAAGATGTGAGTTCCTTAACTTATAACAGAAATTGCATGAAAGGTAAGAAATACTCATGAAAGGTAAGATACTGTGCCAAAGGAACCTGTTGACATATTTTTGAATACTTCACCATAAGTCTTTAGATTTGATTGTAATCTCTATTCCTACTTGATGAGCTAGTGAACTTGGAGTGAGCCACTGACCAGCTCTGAGCCTTGGTGAATTCATTACATAGATTGCAAAGCGGAAATTAAATATTAATCATTGGCTTTATGAAGTTATTATGTTGATTATCTATACACACATGTAGTATACTTATGCATTCACAAACATATATTGCAAGCAAGGAATGCTTTGTCTTATCCATGTCTATTTATTGCGTTTTAGTTGTGTAGTCTTGAACAAAATAGCTAGCATATTTGAGTTTGTTTCCTCATTTGTGTCCTTGCAAACTGTGCATAGATTCCTGCTACTTGAAGTTAATTAAAACTGAATTTTTAAAATATTTTTTTCTCAATCTAGTTTAATTTCCTTGCCTTTCAATGGTGTGATACATTGTGAATATTCTCAAAAATCTAAGCATTTCATTCTTCATTTGAATTCCATAGCTACAGGAGAGAAACACCGCTTCTGCTACTTATCCTTGTATCGCAAGACTTACATAACTAGCTCTAGATGCAAGAGAGTTTGAACTTATTGTATAAAATTGTGACTCATGAGTAAAAATGAGACATATTAAGCAATTTAAAAAATTTGGTGAGAATGACAGTTACACTTAGGTCCTCAATAAATTTCTGCATTTAAAGTAACATGTCCTTGTAAAGCCAGTAGATAAAAATTTAAAGTAGATTTAACTTTTCCATAAATTCTGAAACAGGTTGTCTTTCACTGGATTTACCAGGATTCAGGGCAGAAAAATATGAATGCTTACAAGTCTTGTATGATGTTCCTGTGATTGTTGACTATAGTGTCATATTGGTTCAGAAATTGCCTGCTGTTTGGCTTAGCATAGTTCCTGGGGCGAACATTGAACTTAGTAGGAGAGAAGGTCAATCTCTGGCGTGGGGAGCCACTAACAATAGCTTCATAGCCTGGATGGAAAGCGAAGTGAGGGAGGCTCCCTATGGCTTTTTCTTCACCATCATGTCTGGGTTTCAGGCACAGACCCTTTAGCTTCGCACGTGGACTCTCACAGGATTCTCCAGTCAGCTGCAAGCCTTTGACTGATGACTGGATCTGCTGGCCTTCAGCAAGCACGTGAGCCTTTCTGCATCCCTTCACCCCTGACTCGTTAGGTGACCATTTTGTAATCACAGTTTCTGTTTGTCTAGTGAATCTGACACAGTTCCCTTCAAAATTAACTGATATTAACAAAGCATAGACATTAGATTGGTAGGCAGCTTCCTTCCTTGTGATCCTATGTTTGAATAGTTGATACTACAGAAGTGTGCTGCTTTTTTTTGTCATTCAAGAGAATTAAATCATTTATTGATTACACATGATAATGGATGATACACAACTTCAATTCCATTTATCACTGTATCTGGTACCATTAGGATGTGCCAACGATCATTTTTATAACCAAGTAGCTGATAGTTCGCTTGGGTGACCTTTTCAGTGGCCAAATTCAGAGGTCACAACAGTGTCAGTTCAACTACACCAAGGTTTCTGAAGACAATGACTTCTTTAACCAAGTAATTGTAAAGAAATTTTAAATAGAACCTGGCATCACACTGAAGGAATTCTAACTTCACACCGTTGGGGATGTTAATCAAGATGGCTTCAGAGTAGACTAACTTTACACATCACATTTTAAAAAAGACACATTTATTTAGCATCATGATCAGACTATTACATTTAGCAATCAACAGCATGGGTGAGAAAAAGGTCTACATTAAAACCCTTTGTTGGAATGCTGTACACTTTCCACAGAACAGAAACTAAAGTAACCTGTTATGCAATTAGTCACAAATATAGTCCTCGAGTTTTTTGCCCATATCCATGAGTATTGACTAAAACATGTCTTCTTTGTAGCAGCTCAGCCCTGCCACCGCTGTGCTTGGCTGAGTTCACAAATTTGTTGTAACCTGTAGCTTTCCTGTCACTTCTCTGGCTCTCCTCTCCTGCTAAGCTTTGTTTCCTGGAAGTGTTTAAAACCTTCTGCCACTGCCATAGCTAATGCTGCTGCTGGAGCCACTATAGCCACCTTGATTTCGTGGTTTGGTAAAATATTGGCTTCTACCACCATAGAGCCCAGAGCTTCTGCCTCCAAAGTTTCCTCTCTTCATGAGTCCAAAATTTGAAGACTGACTGTTGTAATTGCCAAATTCGTTATAGCTTCCACCACCTCCATAATTGCTGCCATCATTACCAAACTCATTGTAGTCATCTCCACTGCCACCATATCCACCCCCACCACGGCTGCCACCAAAGCCACCTTGACTACTGAAGTTCCCTCCATGACCGAAACTGTCATTGCCACCAAAACCACCTCCACGACCACCACCAAAATTTCTAGAACCACTTCAACCTCTTTGGCTAGATGAAGCACTAGCCATCTCCTGCTTCAACAGGGCTTTCCTCACTTCATAGTTGTGGCTGTTCATAGTGTGGTATTTTTGAATGACAATCTTGTTCACAGAATCATGGTCATCAAAGGTTACAAAAGCAAAGTCCCTCTTTCTTTCCACTTCCTCGATTGGTCGTAATTTCAATCACTTCGATTTTTCCATATTGTTCAAAATAATCTCATAGGTGATGTTCTTCAGTATCCTCCTTAATACTGCCAACAAAGATCTTCTTCATAGTTAAGTGGGCACCCAGTCTTTGAGAATCTTCTCTTGAGACAGCTCTCTTTGGTTCCACAACTCTTCCATCCACTTCGTGTGGCCTTGCATTTATGGCTGCATCCACCTCCTCCACAGTAGCATAAGTGACAAACCCAAAGCCTCTGGAACACTTGGTGTTTGGGTCTCATTACCATGCAGTCTGTGAGTGTTCCCCATAGCTCAGAATAGCTCCTCAGACTCTCATCAGTTGTTTCAATGCTCAGCCCTCTAATGAAGAGCTTTTGTAGCTGTTCGGACTCCTTGGGAGACTCTGACTTAGACATGATGGCAGCAGGAACAGAGACTAACAGACGTGTGCTTTTTTAAAAGTATATTTTGTACAGGTCTACAAGGTTTCACTACACAGATTGGACTCGCAGTGATCTGTTTTCAGCCTCCCAGATATTGGGATTACAGGCACACACTACCATGCCCAGTCTTAGCACACCAGGGAGTGAGGACAACAGGCATGCTGGGGATCAAAGAAGTGTGCTTTAGTCAAGGGAAATGTGCTGGAAGTGCCCTGATGGATGCCTGAAACGGAGCCCTACATATGTTTTTAATACATATCATACTTATATTGAAATTTTATTTATAAACTAGATACAATAGGTGATTAATTGGTTAACTAATAATAAATGAAACAATTATATCAATGTACTGTAACAAAGGTTATTTAAAACAGATTAATTATTTCTGGAATTTTCCATTTAATATTTCAAATTAGTGGTGATTGGCCACAGATAATTTAAGATTTGAAAAGTAGTATTCCAGGGTCAGGGAGATAGTTCGGCAGTCTAAGCGCCTTCCTGGCAAGTGCAAGAACCCCGAATCGATAAGATACTTTATCCACACAAAGTATCCACAAAACAAGGTGTGGTGGTGCACACTTGTAATACTGGGGAGGCTGAGGCAGGAGGATGAGTAGAAATCTGAGCTGTGCAGTAAGACCCTCTACCAAATAAATAAAACATTAAAGAACTATTTAAAAACTAAAAAAATAGAGAAGTGAAATTTCAGATAAAGGGGTCCACTGTACCTTTAAAATAAACAGAATTAGTTATAAAAATATTTTTCTGAAGTAATTTAAATAGCATTTTTAAGCTTAATAGCATTTTACTGGATTTTTATATGGCATTCTTAACAACATTATTATTTTATATTTCATAAACTACAAAATGAACTATTAGGTACATTCACAGATTTATATCTGCATCATGATAATCTATGTTTTGAACAATTTTATTAATTAAAAATAAACCCTATAGTAATTAGTGCTCAATCTATAATCTTTCTCCATGATTCCTACATCTACAAAGTTCACTAGTGTAATTTTACACTTATAAATTTGCCTATTTTACAGGTTGAACTATTCAGCACATTGACATTTGTGATTAGATTCTTTTATTTGCCATAAAGATTTTAATGTTTATTTATGTACAAATGTCAGTACTTTCTTTACATTTTCAAATATTATTCTACTTTATGGAAATATCTCTTCTTGTTAATTTATTATTATGTGTTATTTTCAATATTTACAATTTTGGTAAGGCTACTGAACACATTCTTCTACAAATATTTTTCAACATATGTTTTGTGCATCAGGTTAAATGCAAGATTTTTTATATTTGCATATTCATAAATATAGTATGCCATATTGACAGAAATAATCAAAAATAATAAATCAAATTATAGATAATAAAATAACATTAAATAAAAATCAGTACTTACCTGCTTGTATCTGGCAATTTGAGCAACTACTTTGAAGATAACAATATATAATACAGTAACCACTGTTAACTTCCTATCTTCTTGTTTTGAAATTTTGAATCCTTATTGTTTTTACATTATTGTGTTTAAAATTTAAAAATGAAAATCAGTACTTACTCATAATTTTAAGGACACAAAATATTTTTTAACAACAAAATTTCTACCCAACTCTAAACCACAGAGAATTTGCTGACTCTTGATAACAGATTGCTTCTCTTCGATGATGGCCATCCATTACCCCATCCCTCCTGGAAGCCAGTGGACTGCAGACAAAAACCTCTGCAAACTGTGAGCTAACATAGAACTTTCTTCCTCTAATTTGTGGTTTTCAGGGACTTTGTCTCAGCAACAGGAAAGTAACAAAGACAACTCCCATGGTGAAAGACCAGAAAAGAGTAAGTGTACTCCCTTGTAATTTTTTATAAGTGCTTTGCCTCAATTTATAAAGCCATTACCTCAGGATTTAATCACCTGTTTAAGCTTTCATTTTTTAATGCTATCACAAAAGGCATTGTGTTTCAGTGTATTGATTTGGGGGAACACATCCAGACCCCAGAACTTATAATTTCATCTTCACAGTTGATATCCATCATCTCCTTTCCATTTCCCCTGCCAAAATTACTACCAAATTCAAACCAAATCACTATTTCCATCTGCTATAACCAAACTTCCTGGACTGATCATTGATATTCAGTCCATACTTCTTTGATGAAACACAAGGATCTTCTTAGAATATAAATTGGGCCTTGTCATTTTCTTTTCAATAATCCTTCAAAACCTCATTTCCCTGAGAAAGAACAAGGGCAAGTTTGATCTGCTCCTTTTCTATTTATTCAGCTCACCTACAGATACTGTATTTGTTCTTCCCTGTTTTACAGCCCTACCGACTTCTTGACACACCGACATCCTCTGGCCAGGGTCAGAAGTTTCACAAATGGTAATGCTTCTACCTTTGATTGGTTATAAAGCAAAGAATTTTTAATAGGGCTCCCTTACCTCTGGGAGTTTGATAGCAAGCTATCCGTTCTTAATCTAACATGATATGATATTTTGAGATGTGAAGTATATTAGACCAATAAGATTTATTATAAATATTGTGTGCTAATCAATTGAATCACTGGAGCTACTAATAAAGTTTATTGTAATGAACCTAGTCACCTAGATTTTTAATTATAGAAACAGTATGTAGTAACTAAAGGTTTCATATTTGTTAAATTAGTTGCCTATTAAATATGTAAAACAGAAGAGAAAAAGCCTATCTTCCAAAAATACTGACAATGTAGATTACCATATTTGTATGTAAAGTTTTTAAAGTACTTTCCATATTATCATACTTATTTCATTGAACCTATTTTATGTCATTGCATGGTTATATCAGAGGTATTTCTTTCTGATAAAATTATAATTTTTTCTATTGTAATAGTTTGAATAACACTTTTTTAATAAAGCATTTACGGAAATTACATAACTGTCTTAGACCATAGCTCCTGAATGTGGAATTATTCACTCAAAAATGAGCACAATTTTGAAGTAATTATTACATAACATTAAATTTTTAACTGAAGAATAATATTGTCCATTGTAGCAGACCAGCTGATAGCACCCATTCTTTTGAGCCATTCATCAAAGGCTTTCTCAATTAAAAAAGAAAAATACTATGCTGTTGTAAAAACCATGTTCTGATTTAAAGCAGAAATACTAATTATATTTTAGACATTGTCTATAAATGTTTTGCAACTGAGTTACATTTGTCTCTGTGTATGTATTTTCTTTGCTCACTTGTCTATTATGAGAAGATAGCACACAATTGATAGAACTTTCGACTACTTGAAATTACCACCAGCTACACAGTCCACATAGAAAAGTAAACAAGATGAAAATGGTGTATGGTAAATATTTCTGCATGAAAATTGAAATGAACTTAAAAACATTCAGAAAGTAGCTTATGAAAGTTAACATCTTACATTTTTATGCTTTGCTCCCCCTTGCAAAATATTATACTACATGAGACATGGTTTTAATAGCAAAGTTTCAGCATATAATATCTTCTCCACATTGGGGAGAAGTTGCTGATAAGATTGTTAATTAGCAGCTTATCAAGATATCCATGTCACTGGGTATGGTAGCATACCCTTGAGCCAAATGTAAATTATTCACAAATTAACATGGGAAGAGCAGAAGCTAGAGCAGTAAGTTGAAGGTCAAAACTACCTGACAGACTTAAATGCTAATCAACCTATAATTATGAGAGATGAATATAAATATAAATAAGCATTTCTAAACAAAAACCATTGTAATTAATTTTATTTAATAAAACTTTCAAATTAAATGTGTGTAACAAGCAAAGGGCAGTCACAATTGCTCTTTAAAAAACTCAGACTTACCTAATGAAAACTTCATAGTAAAGCCAAAAGAAAAAAAGATTGTGTTTAGCTATGCGTATTATCACAGAGAGAAATCAAAAGAACAAAAATCATTGTTTGAACCTCTAATTCCTTTGAAATCTTTCTAAGTTCTCTTTCACTTGTGTCATTTCAGTGTATCTCTCTCTCTCTCTCTCTCTCTCACACACACACACACACACGGGCACAGACATCCGTCTATCTACCTATACAGCGATCTAGATTAGTTAAATAGATATCAAGCACATAAAGTACCATAAATGACATGAAAAATCTCAAGGAATGTATTTCTCATAAACAACAAACAGAACAAAGATATTATTTCGATTTAGAAAGTCCAACACACAATCCTATTACTAAGTATGTGAGATCATTTGAAGGTAATAAACATCTCGTGGGCTCTGTATTATTTGTAGCCCTATACAGAGCGCCAGGTTTATCACAATAACAGGCCACGTCTTCAATAACGTCAGGATAGTGCATAAATTGACTGATAGAATTGGGGGGTGTGTTTGTTCAAACATTCCATTGCTTACCAGTGCACCAGCACCAAAAATGTCAAATGAGCTCTGCTCATGGCAGCTCACCAAAGTTTCACTGATGGTGCAGAAGAGGCTCAAATGACTCCAAACACCGGACTGACACAACAATGTTTTCTTGGTTGAGAATAAAATCAATCTAGTTAAGAACAAAGGAAATTACATTTATTTGGAAGCTAATTGGGGCTATAATCTTGGAAAGCAATCAACCAAGCAATTCTGAAAGTGTACTCTGAGCTTTTACAAATGGTAGCTGCATTTATAGCTTTGAGAAGCAAATGTGGTAGGGAGTTGCATCACTTATTATTCAGGAATTATGAGTGGAATTGGCAAAACTGAAGTTGTTTTGTAAAAATGAGATTGAGTCTCCTCTCAAAGTACTTCTGGGTAGTTTGTGGGAAGAAGTCCATTACACAGAGTTAGGAAGAGGCTGAACTCATAATGCTTCAGGGAGCCACACTTTGGCCTGGACTGATGGTTTGCCTATGAACAGGCTGGAGATCTGATTAACAATCGTGTCCTTGCATTAACAGTGGCTTCCTTGTTACATTTCAAGTGCTCTAAACCAATGTGATTCCATTTTCTACTTTTGAACATACATATATTTGAATACTTGTATAGACATACATATACATATGTATAACATATATATGTAGGGTCCCACAACCAGTGAGCAGGGTAGCAGAACCAGCTCTCACAAACCAATGTTTTCTATTTCTTGTCATTTTCTGTCTCATCTGTAGTATTTCAGAGTTTAGTTTCTTCAAGAACAAGCCATTGACTCTAATGCACCTGTATTTCTGTGACACAACTCATTTTTTGTCAAGACTTTTCAGAGCAGGGATGTAGCACAGCCTCCCTCAGAAGCTTCCTTATTCATTCCTCTTTCATGTGAAGTAGTGAAATCACTCCCCCTGCTTTGAACAGTGCTGTTCCCTCTGCACTGGTCATCAACTGTGGTCTGGTGGAGAAAGGAAAGGGGGAGTGAGGGAGGAAGAGAGAGAAGGAGAGCAGGAAGGCAGGAAAGAGGGAGAGACTGTTATTTTCATGGAAATGTGAAACAAAATTTTCATAAATTGAAGATAAAATCCATGATGCAATACCTTCATACCTATCATACAGTTGATGTTCAAAGATTTCAATAGCACTGTCAGAATTGTTTTTCTAAAGAACAAGTCTGTGCTCTTGAGTTTTTTTTTTTTTCAGTGTTTTAGTGAACATTCATGATGCTAAAGCAATTTTCTTTTTCCTTTTTAATTTGTATTAAACAGAGCTGACTCAACCCAGAAGAACATGCTCAGCCGTGTGATAGTTACGATGCAAGGGGACACTGTGGTCACTTGTGAGAAAAAGAAGCCTCTGTGGGGAACAGTTGCCAGAGGAAGAAGCCCTGGGCTCTGAGGGTATTGCAGAGGAAGGAAGTCTGGTAACCAAGAAACAGACAGGGTGTGGGTGCTGAGAGAAACCAGCCCTTCTAGCATCATTTCAGTCATCAGGAGAGTCAGGTAGGAAAAGAAAACTGCTTCAGGCTCTTGAAGTATACAGAATTCATATATATATATATATATATATATATATATATATATATATATAATGGCTGGCTGCCTCAACTTGCCTTGGGGGTGGGGATGGCACAGCATGTGTTGCCAAGAATCCAATTGTGGTTCCTGCAGCTGCCTAAGCTTTCCTAAGCAGGTGCTTTAGACCACTGAACCATCTTGCTGGCCCGAGAATTCTTATGTTTCAATAACATTGATGCATGCATGCACAACTGCTTTAAGTAAATCACCTTTCACTGGGCACCTCCAAGGCAAGTCCACAAAGCTTTTTGTTCAGTTGCATTTTGAGAACATACTGCCAAGCTAGGAGCTGCTCCACCACGGTGTGGGCAGCCCAGGGTCCGTGGCAGGGCTCCTGGAAGGAATGGCGGACTGCAAAGGCTCTGCACCGAGTCCCTGTCTTCATGCCAGAGTGAATGCTATAAATGTGAAACGTGACCGTCTTTAAGTTTTATAAAATTGTAATAACGATTCGATTTTAAAGGACTATAAACCTGACTTTTCTTCAAAACCTCAATTTTCATTATGTGTAGGTAAACTATTATGCAAACATCTTTCTTCTCAGGATGCTGGCTATGAAAACATGCCGTGTCTCACTGGCAGCCTTGCAAGGCGGCTGCAGTGCTGTCCACTTTACTGAACACAGCTTCAAGAACTGTTCTTTTGCTCTTTGATAAGAAATACTTGTTAAATTCTTCAATTATTTTTCAAATATCTGATATTGCAGTCATTTCTGTATTTGATGTTGAAACCCACAAATGGCTCTGTGAAAAGATATCACTGATCTTTTTGATGGTAACAGGATTTTGTGAGTACTAAATGAAATAATGAAAAGCCACTTCCAAAACTATGATTTTGATTTGTTAATAGTAGAAAGAAGTGCAGCAAACACATGTTTGCATTTTGTTTATGTCTAGAGAGATGTAGAGCCAAGTATTGCAAATAAGGAGAAACACCTAACCCTTAACCTTGCATGGAAAAAAAAAATAATAGTTTTATTTAGATTTTCTTGCAGGACCAGGAATATGTCATGTTTTCTCTTACTTCCAGACTTTTCCACATGTACTTGCCTTGCTCTGACACCCCCAACCCCAACCCCTCAACACCACCGGCTGCTTCCTTTTTTCCCTGCTCAGGCTCACTGGGGAGTAAGTGCCTGAACTTCCCGTGGAGCCATCGTGTGCACGTCTGGTTTGCCACAGACAGGACACAGAAACCCCTAACAGACTAAATGAATATAAATGAAGCAATTGCCCAAGACGCAAGTGAACATGAAAATTGAATCCTGGCTGCCTTTCTCAAATTCCCCTTCTGCCCTCAAATTTACAAAATGTATGGAGACTGGTTGTCTCCAGTGATTCGACTAGGTCAGAGTGTGTGGGAAGCTCAGATGACATTACTAGAGGCAGCTAGCTGAGGTGGAAATTAATAGGCAGTCAGACAGGGTTGGCCCATGATGGTCAGAAAGTGAGAATGCACTAAAACTGGGGCAGGTGGTGTGCTGAAGAAGGCAAGGATAAAGTCACAATGGCCAGCCATTTGCACTTTCCCAAAGAATCAATGACTTCAGATTATATTGTACTGAGAATAGCCTAGACCAGTGAGGGTGAAACTCATAGACACTAAGTATCCAAACTCCAACCTCAAATCCATTTACTTATCTCAAAGTACCAGCATGGCAATTAAACCTGAACACTGAGGATTTAGTTCAGAAAAAAACAACTCAGACATTAACATTTTTTGTCCTAAAAGGAAGCATTTTTTTTTTATTGAAGTGTAGAAGTTTGCACTTGGCATGCTTTTGCACAATTAGTGGTACCTTTGCTGTTGTATGGGTGCTGATGATTTGTCAAGTGTTGGCTGGGGCAATTGGCTCACATGCTGACAGAGAAAGCTCCAGATACCCACTATGGAACACGTACCATGGCTTTATCACCATTGCCTTGGACCTGATAGGCATTGCATGCCCAGTTGAGTGACCAGAACTTCTGAACCCACCCCTGATGCAAAATGCTCCCGCTTAGAAGTCATGTATATGCCAAGGATAATGACGCTGGACATATAAGCTTGCTACGTGCCATGTTTCTTGATTGGTACTGTGTTAACTAAGTAGCATAATCCTGTAGGTTGATTACTGTGTGACCCATGTTGTATCTACATTGCACCTTTTCTACATAAGAGGCTCTGTTGGCCCTTCAGAACCTTCTGTCTCTCAGGAGAGATCTCTCAATAAACTGTCCTACTCTTCACGGCCAGGGTCATTTGGAATTCATTCTTCAAATTCAGTGCCCATAAACTCAGCACATCTGACAGCTAGTAGGATTTGGGTATTATTTTTCTCCTATATCAATATGTGGAATACAACTGGAAGACTTGAAGCTTCCTATTTGAAGGTTACTTTGAAAAAAAGTGGGAGGCAAGGAAGCAAAAAAGATGATCACTTTCATTTATGATACCCTTCAGTATACAACAATCCCTGGATGTTATTGAGGTGATTCATTGGCCTGTCCTATCTATCTACCTCTCTGGGTCATAGATTCCTGATGCTTTATGATTGTAAGGTCTGCTGGACTGCTAACACAAGCAATCTCCTCCTTTACCGATGAAAGACAAATTTATAGACAAAGGCCCAAGTAGCATGGCTGGATATATCACCTTAGATAGAGCCTAGGTGATCTTCCAGGAAAATTCAGCTGTTAAAAACTCATTTTTAATGTACAAAAAATTCTACCAACACTATTACATCTGGTTTGCTGCATGACTCACATAATAAAACTTTGGCATATCACATCTAGTAAAAGTATGTGTCATTGTCATTATTTGCTTTTTGTTGTGGAAGAGATCAAGCTGATACCTGTGGAAATAAAATGTTAGTGAATTAATATATTTGGCAACTTTCTATTACTCCATGTTAATCCTAAAGATGCATGCACGTGTGTGTGTGTGTGTGTGTGTGTGTGTGTGTGTGTTCACAAGTAACTGAGTCATCTATTACAGCCTTTTATAAAATAATTAAGGATTGTAGCTTACTTAAAGCATAATATCTATCATGAAAGTTTATGGAGAGAACAGGGTTCCTCAATAACATGTATATAAGTTTATTCTAGATATTTCACAAAACCATATATTTTACAAAATCCAACGAACTATCCCTTGGTAGCTTCTGATAGAAATTTCCTGCCTTTGCTTGAGGGTAGCTAAAATGACTTAAAGGAAAAAACTGTGATGAAATTTCCTGATAGTACCCAAGACTTTCTGGCATTAGTGAAGGTAGTTGTTAAAAAAGAAAAAGAAAATGGTTGGCAGAATGGATGGAAACCACCAGGTTTTATAAAACTCAAGATGGCTGTTAGGATTTATGAATTTCAAACCTAGAATGAAAGAAAAATTACTAAGTGTTTTATGGTTAATGGGGATATGACCAGTCGTCCAGCCTGTTGTATTCATTCAAGTTTTACAGCTAGGAGAGATTATATAATCGAGATGCAAATAATTTACGGTATACGGAACTGCATTAAACCAGAATTCTGAGAAGTGCCATTAATAATGAGGTAGGAGATTAAGACTGAAGCCAACTGGACAACTAACTGGGCAAAATGTGTCAAAGGTTACAGAAATCCAGAGGGCTCACACGTAACACTGGATCCAGAGCGGCTCTGTGGCTCCTGAACATTGTGTGTAGAATCAGAAAGTCACAGATATTTTCACCCCTTAGTTTATGTCTGACAGGAAGCCAAATGCATATTTTAGTAGAATAATTTAAATCTGGTGCAACGCGAAGAGAGTTTTTGAAAGGACAAATATCCCTGTGAATTATTTGCAAGTGGGGGAAGCCAAACTAGGAATTTGGAGTCCACACCCTCTTCTGCTTAGCCCCAGAGCCCCTGTGTGCCTGCTTCTAGTTCATTTTCACCCCAGAGAGCCTATTTTCCATATTTAATTTTTTTTCTTTGTCTTTTTGAGACAGGGTCTCACTATGCGGTTCAGGCTGGTCTTGAGCTCACTTTTGTAGCCCAGGCTGGTGTTGAATTCGCATTGATCCTCCTGCCTCAGCCTCCTGAGTGCTGGGATTACAGGCATGCACCACCACGCCAGGCTTGCATATTTAATAAATGTTCACTTTTCTCTGTCTTTTCTATATGTTCTGTCAATTTCTTCATGTGGTACAAAAGGAATCTTGAAAGAAATCCCATGAGACACACCAACAACTAACAGTAACAGATAATAACATTACCCTTTGAAAGTAATCCAAAATAATATGTAGCATATTTATGTTACCCTCAAAATAAGTTCGTTTGGAGATTTAAGTAATAAATGTAAATCTTTTAAAATGGTATATACTTACTAATTTCTCTGTTACAATAGTGTATAATATCCTTTCAATATTTAATTTTCAAAGAAGCAAGTTAAAGATCAGAGAGCCCATGTAAACGGCACAAATTATAGGGCTAGAAAATGTCAGGGCAGAAAATAAAATTCAGATCCACCTAATTACAAAGTACTTACTCTTTTCCAGATCACTATGTAAGAGCCCTGTTGTATGGGTCAAAATAAGGGAAGGAAAACAATCAGGCCATTGTTCTGGATGGGTAAGAGAGAAGGGGAAAGGTGGGCAGATGAGTGCAGACGGGCAGGATTAAGACTCCGCTCTCAGGTCACTCGAGCTGATGACTTGACTTAGGATACAACTGTGGGAATGAGCCAAGGAAATTAAATAAGGGTGATTACATTAGGAAAGCTGTTCAGAATTTCATCCTACGTCAGAGTATACAATATAGGATCTAAAGAAATCCCTCAATATTCTATATCATAACATTCTGATTTGTAAACTAAAGACAAACTTCAGCTTAGCTTCTTAGCTTTTTTCCCATTTATATTGTGGCCTCATATAAATATATGGCACATATATCTGGCATTAGATTTTGTCTGATCATGGCCTTCTCTTATAGTTTAAATTAATCCTTGCTACTTTATACACTGTCTCTACTATGCATCTAAATTATGACAACTATTAAAAGAGCTTAAAAGTGAAGTCAATATTAATCCTGCTCTCCAAAATGTCACATTCAAGCAGCAAGAGCAAGGCACACAAAACTTTCAATGATGATGGAAAGCAATTATTTCTCTTTCAAAGAATCAACAAGTGAAATACTCCTAAAATTCAAACATTACTTTTAGGTGAAGATTAGGAAATATGCTGAAGGTTGAATAGAGCCCAGAATTTTAATATGCAGCAGTGCATAGAAATACTGTGTCCAAGCTGGATGACATGCAGACTAAAACAGCTTTGTCATCATTTGGGGGAAGTAAGCGAAGAAAGAAGTAGGAGATGGGATTTAATTATTCAGTAGGAACCCTGGGATCAAGGTAAGTATTTAACAGCAGCCTCTGGGCAAAAGGTACCCCTTGAACAACATCCCAGTAACATATTTTGAGTAGGGAAATGGGACAGAAGCTTGTTTGGCAGGAGAAAAGAAAATAAGTCTGCCAACTGGGAATTGCAGTAGTTCCTGCCTAACTTACTGCATAAATTAGTGTCTTTGCTCAGTAGGCCCAAGTTGACCCTTTGCTCAGCCATGCTGTGCTTATTGAAAGAATAAATAAAAGCTCAAAGAAGTGAGGAAATGATCTGTTGATCCATAATTAAATTCAACAGACTTGCACTGGTATGGATTAGAATAATCCAGGTAAAAATATAATCATATTATAGAAAATGAATTAAGGAACATGAATGTTTTTGTTTATAGGATCAAAAATACAATCTAATGCCTTAAAATTTCCATGTTATTTGCAAACATATTTGATGTTTTATTTTTTATTTACATCAGGATTCCAATATATTTCACATCCAAGCTTGTGCTATGAAATATGAAAGTCTAAGCAAACAATAATATAAGTATATTGTCACAAAATTTACACAAAATTAGTCAAAGAATAAATTTGCTCCACAATCTCCTTTAGAATCAATTGTTGAATCTTTCTCCACAATTTCTCACCTGCTTCAGGGCAGGTTTCAGTGTGTACATGGAAGGACCAAGTTAAAAAATTAAGTCTGTTATTTTAACATTGCTAGCACCAGTCTTTCTTGACAGCTATAAAGGACACTGGAAATAAAGACTTTATAAAATAAAATATTTAACAAGTATTATTTTCAGGTAGTATTAATATAAGTAAAACCTATTCCTTTCTGTTTACTCCAATAGCTTTAGGAAATTACAATTTGCAAGCCTGTATTGCAGCTTAGAAAATTATCAGCTCTGTGTAATTGATTGCTATTCAGCTTTTTCTCCACTTAGGTATCTTAGCTGTATGTTAAATATTCCAGTTAGCCTTCACTGATGAACATTTGTATTATGAGCATTCCCAGAGATGAATCCACCTCGATTTATGGGCACTCACAGCTGCAAACAAATAATGAAGTACCTGACAACCCCGAAGCTCTAGCTCACCAGGTGTGAGCCAGGTTCCATCCCACACTCCCTATCCTAGCGGATGCCCCTTCAGTGCCACCATCTCACACCTACCCTGCCTCCTTCAGTTAGTAACCCTCTTCTTTCAGTCGCTCCACGTGATTCCACTGGTGCCAGCTGCACAATTTAAAGCTAATGGTGGAAGGAAAATGAGGTCACATTCCGTGTTTTTGTGTGTGTAGTTTTTTTTTTTTTTTTTTAATGATTTACATTGTGCATTTGTCTCAAACGCGTGCAAGATTCACTTTGTCAGACTTACTACCAAATCTGACTTGTGAACATTCCCTCTGAAAGCAACTCATTCATATCTCAGGGACTTATTCGGAGTTATATTTATCTAATGTGATATATGTGTATATGATATATGTTTTTTGGATAAAAAGAGAGAAGTGTGTACCAGCTCCCTCCTTAATAGCAGGCACTGGTTCTCTTCGTGAATACCTCCCCTACCTCACCTTTACCATCCCTTTGGATCTACAGCCTCTGGTCAAAGAAATACACAATTACATAAGCAGCTACTATGGAGTGTCTAGCACAGTGAGGGTTTAGAGACAAACCATTCTAATGTTCAATATTTTGGCAATTTTGCATACGTTTCTGTGGCTATTAAATTCATATTGAAACCTAGAAAGATCCAAACATTTTAAAGAAAGGCTATATCTTTCCATGGACTGCTATCTATAAAACATAACATATTGGAAAGGAAACACATTAGAAACTCACCAGAATTGATTCATACTTTAATATTTTATTACCAAGTACTACTTACTTGTTAATTCCTCATAGGAGGATAGATCAGTTTCTGAAAGTGAGTTCATAGTCTGTGGATCTAATTTTATTTTTCATAAATTCCACTCATAAGGTATATGTACTGCTTTATATTCATATCTGCTTGCCTTAAGGCCTCATCTTCTTTCCTTTCTTCTTAGCTTTAGAAAAGCACTTGACATTGTGATTCATTAGCATCCTAACAAGTCTGACCTATTTTCTTCCTTGTCTCTGAAAAGTCTATTTATACAATGCAAGATTAATTACACTAAATTTTATCAAACTGTACCAGTGCTCTTGGGCTTAGACTTTCTAGTATCTTCCAGTCTCATGAGATCCTTCCTTAAGTTTAATTTGTGGTCCATCTTTTGGAACCTACTTTTCCATATGTCTGCTCCCTTTATATGCTCTTTCTTTTGGCCCTACTGCTAGTCTCTCATTGACGTCTATAACTGGCCATCCATTTGGTCTCCTGTTTTCTATCCCATTCCCACTTACCATGTTTTTCTCACTTACTGTGCCTTTCCACAGTATTTATTATCATTACATATATATGCACAAATTTTATACAAAATATGTCATATATATATGTATGTATGTATATATATATATATATATATATATATGTTACTGTAATCTTAATTGTCTAAGTAAAATGCCTGCTTTGAAGTGTATTAATCCTCAAAATCTAGACCAGTGCCCACCACACAGTCTTACTCTACAGTACATAATTGAAAGAATGAACATATTTCTATAAATTTATAAAAGTAGCCCTAGTTGTTTATGCACATAATCCCAGCACATTGAGACTTGTTTTTTTAAATTGAAAATTATTAACCATTGAATAAACCTGAAATGATATTGTCATGTAGTTACAGAATAGAAAGACACAAATGTCTTCATGTGCAAACAATAACCCCTAAAGGCTATACATTTTATATACACATAAATACGTGTTTCTTTGTTAAAATCCTATGAAGTGCATTTTAGGCTTTTCTTCAACAACATGAACACCACAGTATTCTGTCTTTGCTGTGGTTTAGTAATCTGTCAAGTGAACTTCATCTAAGTCAGATACAATTAAGGTACAAAGAACAGCTACAGATGGACTGTATCAAGTAGTTTTTCAACTTAAAAGCTTGACTAGCAGAGAATTACATCAACCTGTTCTTAAAATCTTGAGAGGCTTCTGAGTTCAGGTTGATTATATTACACAGCTAAAAGAAACATTTTAACATCACGATCTCTACATGAATTTCCCTGAGAAACGCAGAGGCAAAAAAATAAATAACCAGTCTTAACTTGGCACAGAACAATGTCACATGTCTGGTGGTTTAGTGGACATGGAATATTATACTCATTGTGGCTATTTAGAAGAAATATTCTGGTTTGCTGTTATATATTTTACCATAATAACTCTTACTTATTTGGCAGGATAGATATATCGCATATAATTTTAAGGTCCATATTAAGAAGAGGCATTTTCACTCACAGAACAATCCAACTGTGTCCACATCTGTGATACTCATACAAAGATTTGAATCTGTATATGCTTTTTCTAATTCTCTTGTGGCATGCTAAAAAACAATCCCAGAATTCACAATTGGTCTAATATCATAGGATATTTGTGGTTCTGGAACACTGGTCACATTACAGCCCTGCTCATACTTTTCCACAAACTTTAGTTTTGCTAAAACCTGATCTTCAGGAAGTTAGTGATGTCACCTGTATGATATCCCTAGTTAATCACATAGAGTGACCTAGCTAGAAAGTTCTTCTATATGGGTAAAAAAACCTGGATGATAAATCACTGGCAAGCTTTACATACACAGATACCCACACACATATGCGCACACACACACACACACACACACACACACACACACACACATACACACACACACAACTGAGAGGTTGTAACTTTGAGTGGTTAGGCTCATTTCTAGGTTGCCTTTGGAAAGCAATGTGTACTTAATTAGTGTAAAGAAAAGAGTTCAGCTCGCTCAAGTTTTTAGTTTGTGGCAATAAGAAATAGGATTATAGGGGCTGGAGGAACTGCTCAGCAGTCTAAGCACCTGCCTGGCAAGCACAAGGATCCAGGTTTGATCCTCACTACAACAAGCCACTCAAGCCCTGTACCCTGAAGCTTTGAGCTAGCAACTAAGACTGGGTGTGGTGCTGCATGCTTGTAATCCCAGGTCTGGGGAGGTTAAAACACTATGAGTCTGAGCTGCGCAGTGAAACTCTGAACCAAATACATTTAAAAAAATTGAAACAAAAAAGTAATAGGATTATAATCAGCTGAATGTATTTCCATTAGTTTCTGTGAACTTTAAAGTTATATGAATAGTCATTGGAGAAAAATATCTTAAAATGGTCCAACACATTTAGTGCTTTTGAAAAAAATATTATGGAATTTTAAGCAACAAAATTCAATTCCACTGGATATTTCCAGTTGCTAGAGGGAGCCTCATGCCCTGCAGAGGTGGCTGGGATGCGCTTGTTGGGGGAGCCAAGTGGGGGGCTCTCCTCCCCCTCACCTTTTTGACAAGGAGAGAATCTGTACTCATCATCCTCACCAGTATCTTCTTGGCAACCCTTCCCTGTATCCATGTCTGGATTCTTGCTAAGCCAATCATTTGGGACAAAGAATTTCAAGTGACTTTAATTCAAATTATCTTTCACAAATCTCACCCTCAACTGGAGGTTGAGACAATCAGTGTTCCTTTCTATAAATCTCGTATCTCCATCACCACTATTATGCCTCCAAAGCCGAGGGTTCAGACGCTCAGCTCAGTCTTGGCCCTGGACACCCTGAGCTGCCGTGTGGACGCTCTTCTTCCTTACACACTCTACGCCTCCTCAGTTATTCCTTCTCTTCTGATAGCCCAAGCTTTCTGTATGCGTGAGATAGAGGATTGCACTCCTCAGTGTTCATGAAATCATAACTCTCATCTTGTGCTTCTTTTACATACACTGTCATCAGTTTTAAATGCAAATTAGTTTACATTCTTATTTTGTCATTTTGGGAATTCAGCAAGTTTTTGTTATTTTGGGAATTCAGCAAGTTTGCTGTTATGCTATTAATCGCTTCCCTCAACACAATCTGAAGTCTTGTCTTGTTCATAAAGTATTCTCTGATCTGCACCAAATTATTTCAGATCCCACTAGTTTATCCACTCTAGTTAAACATTTGCTCGTATTCTAATAGTTTTACATAAAATATTACAGCTCCACATTCATAAAGTTGAATCAAGAAAAGAGATTTTGCTGTCTCATTTAGCAATTTACATTTAGAATCAGAATACCAAATCTGCAATTCACCTTTCAGATCATCCGGTTCAATGGCCTCATTATAATGAGCAGTCAATGTAATCATTTCACAGACTCCCATTAATGCATAACACAATATAAATAGTAAATATGCAATGGGTTCTTGTTGAACAAATTGAGTTCAGCTGTTCATCTAACTGCCTGGGTTACTTCTGCGTGGTTGGCAGCATCTATCAAGTGCCCACCTCTAAATAAAACAGTGCTAGATGCTAACCTAATGGAATATCAGTGAGGGAATCAGGGTATTATTCAAACAGCTGTAATACAGGCAACCCCAGGGAAGCCATAAGCATGTTGGGTGGTGGGAGGGAGTGGGGCAGACTCCAGGTGCTTGGCATGAGACAGATGCTCAGCAGGAAGGTTCTAGTAAGAAAGAGGGTGAAAGTCACAAAGAATATTGCAGCCTTCTACTAATTAATGAAGTTCAATTAATTAAAAATATAAGATTTTAGAATTTGCGTGACAGTTCTGAAGCAAGCAGGAAGCTAAAGAACCCACTCACCCGGTTGTGCTGCGTTAATAACTGGTCAAGAGTAGGACTGGTTCTCCTGAGCGAATGTATTCTCAATTATATCTACATTCCTAATTAATTTTATTATTTCTTAGAACATGAACCTTCTGGAACAGCTTTTGTCATTTTTGAATCTTTCACATGTGTTCATACTTGGAAGAGAAAAGCACCTGGACTTCAGATCGGGGCCATCTGGCCAGGGATGTTGGCTAGAGGGCAAGCTCAAGGGCCTGAGTTTTATTCACGGGGTCAAAACCCAGAAAAATACAGGTCTCGTCTTTAGATACATTTAATTTACATATTAAAATTGAAAATACTGTTAATTAGTTTCCATTTTAAGAGAAAATGCTTGAAGCCACACACAGGAGGAAAAAAAATGATAGGGAGAGGTAAACTTTAAAGTTTGAAAAATGGAAAGCTACCTTTGAAGTAAGGGTTGTCTTAAACAGTAATGAGTAGCTATGACTGATATACTTAATGGTGCATAAATGTAAATGCCTAAGGAAAGAGATAGAACAAATATTTAGGATGCAAAGCAAGTGCTTATTACTCAGAAAAAACTTTAAACCTTTAAATGAAGCATACATTATTGAAAAATGTAAATACTGTATAAAGCCATTTAGAAAAATATACAAGTTCCATTTCCTATATCTCATTTGTACTGCTGAAAAATATAGTTGGTCTTTATTTCATTTTCAATAATTTCCACAGACATCTCCACATGTATTTCCATATCTGTCCATGCATTCACCTATTTATCTTTGCTGTATACATCATTACAAATCCAATTATTTTGGACTTATTTTTGTCATTTATTTTGGGCACATAAATTTTCATATAATAAAAGTAATGCACACTCAGTCTTAAAATTTTCTTCTTGGTTTTAAAAGTTGATAATATATCTGGACATATTTTCATAGCAGAAAATATATATTACTTCATTTTGTCAGTTGCAAAATAATTCATAATATGATTGATAACTTTTTAAAAAAAGTGCTCCCTTAATAATAGTCATTTAGGTTATCTCAAGACTTACCAAAATTCACTCCTCTGTACTTACATCTCTGTGTTAATTTCAAAGAATTTTAGAAGAGACAGACAATGATATAAATTTCAACAAATTGTGAAATTCATATCGCACTGTGAAATTCTGTATTACTTTTGCTGTTTTAATTCTAATTTGTACTCTCTTTAAAAACTAAAAATTAAAAAAAGAAATAGAGTGTGTTCGGGGTGGCATGACCATAGAGAAATCCAGGGAATTTTGAAATCTCCTAATAGGAAAATTGAGGGGACTTCTTTTTTTTTTTAAAAGCATATATTAGAGATGAAATGATAAAACCTTGCTTGTAGATAGAATAGTTAATGTAATCAGAGTCAAAATCACACTGCATTACAATATACACATATGAAAACCTTCACCACATTCAAATTGCTTTTCAAATCAAGAAAGTTAGTGGAATTTTCCATATTTTAAAAGCAACTTAACACTGATTATATAATTCAGATGATTATTCTAGATATTTCCAGTTGTTATACTTAAGCTTGAATGAGATAGATTTATGTAACTGGTAGTGTTTTTGTGTCAGCAAGAATATTTTTCCTTATCAGATTCAACAGTGAGTCTACCCAGGAGCTGAACACTGTGTTCAATCATTGCCTACTTAATCGTTTGTCAAAACTTTCCCAACTGCCAATGATTCTTCTTCTGAACTCTTATAATTCCTTCAGACTTTAGGTCAGAATAATAATTCCAGTTTGGCAAAAGTTAATTTAAAATATCTTAAAGTCCATTTGGAGCACAGAGCAAGTCTATAAACTAGGATAAAACTAATGATGTTTTTCATAAGAAAGGAATGAGATAACTGCTAAGCTTTTGTAACAGTGACAAAAATCTTTTTATACAAAAAATATTTAATGAGAAAATTCAAACATTTCAATTACATAAATAATGATGAGGGTCAAAATGGAAAGAGAGGTAATGTCTATGCTTCCTTTTAGATTTTTGAAGTACTTGTTCATTATTTAGTCTTCCTCATAAAGAGCCCTCAGGCAGTACCTGAACACAGGAAAGCCTATCTCTGGGCTTGGGGGTATGGAACAGGTCTCCACTCTGCCCAGGGGAGCAGTGAGAAAGAACTGAGATGCATAAAAGTAGCCACTGGGGAGACAAGCACTAGCCCATGAGTTAAGGTCATGGTAAGGAAGGCTTTATTTGTGAGGATGGTCGGGGACACCAGAGTGATTGCTTCTTAATCATCCATTTACACATGAAGTACCCATGAGTCTTTACTAAAATCCAGATTCTGATCAGGCAGTTTTATATATCTAATAAATTTCCCATGATGCCAACACTAGCAAACTTGGAGGAGCAAGACAATGAGCTAAAAACAAAAGTTGAACTGTTGAAGTGAGTGTCAAGCCTGGTGGTAGAAACGGTCAACACAGAGAACTCATAAGGTCATGGAAAGCTAATGCTAATCCATGACTGCAAGTATTTTGTGAGAACACTATTTGATACTTAGGAATTTCAAATGCTGGAGACAACTTTTCTGGCAAGCAATGTGAAGCATAGGTACACAGCCAGGTCTCAGCACTTCTTGGCCTGGAGTTATGGTGTTCATCTTCATTAAACTTCCGAGTGTGAGAGGAAAGTGAGTTGCAGGAAACCAAGATAATGGGAGAAAGCGACCACCAAATGTTAATGATACACCATTCAGACATAACAAAAACATTAATAGCTTTTGCGAATAAAGATTGATAATTTACCACCAAATAAATTCTTACTCTATCAACATTCGTAAATGAATTTCATTGACCCAAAATATAATTTGTGACTATTCGCCTGAAGTGTGATGCTAGATTAGTAATTTAGTGCAACCTGTCAATTTTGAAGAGATTGTTCATCATTTTGCCAAATCTATGCACTTTTCAGTTTAGGTATTTTGAAACAAGGAAGATGACAGAAATTGTATCCCTTGTAGCTGTAATTCTTCCATATTTTGTCTTGCCTTTTGCTAGAGCTGTAGTTTAACACGTTCTGCACATTATGTCCAAATAATCAGTAATACCAATATTTTGCAATTGTTCAGTAAGCATTTTTAAATTACTTGAATATTATTTAAGAGATTTCAAAATGTTTGTGTTTGCTGAAGAGAGCATAAAGGAAACATATTGACTTCAAAATGTCCTATTTCTAACTCTTCATATTTAAATATTTTCATTAATCTATATTTTGCAATTAATTTTCATATTTTGACAAAATAATAATACAATCTGCAGCTTAACCCTGCTATCGCTAAAAATGACTATGCCTGGAACTTTTCATTTATAATCACAACTGAAACTCCAGAATTAATGCCTTAAAATTGCACCAACATGATCATAGAGAAACACAATATGTGCCATTTCTCTGACATTTTCTCTACCTCTAAATAAGTTTTATTGTTCTCAGATACATCTGATAGCATAATTAAAATGACTTCATGGTTTCTAACTAGTTTAGCTGAGAAATAAAAATATTGAAGCTTGAAAATTTACCAAACACCACTTCAGTTTTTCCCTCTTTCTTTCTTTCTTTCTTTCTTTCTTTCTTTCTTTCTTTCTTTCTTTCTTTCTTTCTTTCTTTCTTTCTTTCTTTCTTTCTTTTGAGACAGGGTCTCGCTCTACAGTTCAGGCTGACCTTGAGCTCACTTTTGTAGCCCAGGCTGGTCTCAAACTCACACTGATACTCCTGCCTCAGCCTCCGGAGAGCTGGGATTACAGGAGTGCACCACCACGCCCAGCTTTTTCCCTATATATCTGAAGTGTGTAGGAAACTGTCAGTTAATGGAATGTATCAAGCTCTTCTTAGGTGTGTAAGTAGATTATATGGAAATGTATTGCAAAACTCTGGGATATGTACATGATCTATGAAAGAAGATTTGGTAATAATCTTATGAAAGAGAGTGATTTTTTATGTTGGTGAAAATTCAGATGAATGACAGGTGAGAAACTGATATAGATGTAAGAGTTAATACCAAATGTAAAGAGATAAACAACAAAAATGCAGCAATAATAGTGCTGAGTAATTTAAAGATTTATCTTTATATATTTGGAAATTCTAGAATTCTAGAAGGAAATAAAGGGGAAAGGAGGTAGTTAGCTCAGGAGCCTAAGTTTCTGCCTGACAAGCTCAAGAACACAAACAAGTTCTGTGTTTGATTTCCGGTAGGAAATATATATATATATATATATATATATATATATATATATATATATATATATATATATGAAACCATTCATCAACATGTTTAGTAATTTTCTTTGATTGAGAAATAGCATTTAAGAAAAATGATAATTTCTTCTCAGTTTGACACCTACTCAGTGGCTTATCTCAGTAGGATTACTATATAATTATAAAGAGGATAATCTAGTCTTCCGTGCCAGACAAGAGGCAAACACTGCTGAAGACTGTGTCAGAACATTATCATATTGATACTGTTTGAGAGTCACCATATAATACACAGTTCAATTAAAAAACAAGGTTTATATGTTTTGTACATCATTCAAGGTTTCCATCGTTGTATTTAACTTACTTTATTTTATATTGTTAAATAAGTAAGTAAAAATGGACAGCATTGCAGTGTTTCTTTTAAAGCCACATTTAAACAGTTGTATTCTACCAAATCATACCAGGAAATGCATCAGTAATGAAGAACATTCAATCAGAATTCTTTGATTTATAGGCTTATTGGGCTTCTTAAGTTACACAACTGCACTGTTAAAGAGCAAAGTCAAATGCATTATCTTCCATCTAGCAAGTGGGAGAGTTTCTCTGTTTGCCATCACATCAGTACCCTGACTATTACCATTAGTAGGTGATTAAAGCAACAGTAAATGGAATTCACTGAAGTAGGATTTACTACTAAAGTGCTCTTCCACATTTTTCCGGTTAATAAGGCAAAGTAGCATTATCAAATTTTTAAAGCAGAGTATGCACCTAACCATGATGTATAAATGTACACCAGAAAGCTTTCTTTCTCTGAAATGAATATATTTATTTTAGGCACTGTTTACTGCTAAGTTCACTGGAAAACATTTTCAAAACTGAACAGTACAGTTTATTTCAAGCTCTGTTATGCTAGTTTTATAAGCTTAGCTTTATTTGCTTTAAGCATAATATACAAACACTTGAATTTTTTTGAGGCATAATTATTCATGTTTCTTTTATTTACTTTACATCTTTGAATTCATACCACAGTATCTGAAAAAGGAATAAAATATAGCTTAACTATGTCATTTTCTTATTCCCAGGGTCATAATAAACTTTACATTTCACTTCTCTTTCTCTCACTGTTTTGCTCTTACATTTTTATGAGTATGTATGAAAATGAGATTTCCCTTTCTCTCTTTAGAGATGTACAAAGACTAAACTCAAAATATTATAATGAAATTTTGCTGTACTTATTTACATGCTTTGTGAAGGAATGGTAGAAGATCCCAAAGTGATCAACATTTTTCTCTTTTAAACATCGTGAACAAAGGTATTTTGATTTATTATTTTCTTTAAAAGAACAGGTGACATTTCCTGCAACACTGACTCTCATTTTTAATCCCTTTCTGGCAAGCCTAAGAAAATTACAATTGGAACGATTTTCCCAGTCAGAGGCTCCACTAAAATGCGGTGCTATAGAGCACTTCCCTTCGCCAGACCGGCACAATCCTTCCATTGCCAGCTTTTCTTTGATACTTTGAAGTTGGCCTCTCAGCACAGATTTGATTCACACCATTTAAAAATAAATCTTATGTCTACAAAGCAGAAAATTCAGGCTCTGTTGTCATAGTATCAGTATTTCCATTTCTATGCTTGGAGACAACCTAGACTTCAGAAGAGAACAACAGTTCCTAATTCTAGGATAAAGGGTTAAGACTAATTTTATTTTGAAACCTCCTATCTGTTATGCTAACAAATTTTATATTACACGGCACATTAAGCATTTTTACAAGTAATTTGCTCCCATAATAAATATATATTTATGGTAGGAATTGGTGATTCTCCATGGTAACCCTTGGTTTTGAGATACATAACTAAAAAAATTGAGTTTAATATCAATATATCATTTTGTTGCTGTTGTTCATAATGATTTTATTACCAGCTACTTAAATATTAAGTTAACTATCATCTCATTTTCCTAGGATTTTTTGAGCTTCAAAGAACATCTTTAAGAATTATCAATTCTGCTTATGTTTCCTGTCCACAAGTGCCTCTCTGCCAGTCTGGAGGTGGCATCTAGGCTATGACTGTGATCAATTTGACCAAGAGGAAGTGCTGTCCTGGAGTGTGACAGCTTCTACTTCCTCTGTTTTAGAGCTTTTGGATGCAACAAGTGTGAACGACTGGCTTGGGCTGCGGGTTATATGGAAAAGCCTTAGAGGATAAGACAATACTTTAAAAGCAAAGCCACAGCTGGCATAGTCAAGAGAAGTTTCGAGACACTTGAGAACAAGATGTAACATGCTTCCAGAAGGAGATATTAGGAAAGAAAAGGGCATTCAGCAAAAGCTACAGAAACCTGGAAAAACTATGATGGTCAGTAAACTAAAGTCATTGGATTATTTGTAATAGATGTACAACAGTAATATAAAGTGTTAATAATTAGGTGAAATTCATGTGAAGCATGTAGGAAACTTCTGTACTCTCAAGTTTTTTTTTAAAAAATCTAAAACAGTTCTGAAGATATAGTCTGCTAAAAATAAATAAATAAAGCCATGGAAAGGAGTATCTGAGAATGAGACAGTGGAAGCACAATGGCTCCAGGTTCAGAATTTTGGTTTAGGTCCAATGAGCAGTGCATTGCTGGAGATGTTATTTTTCTTCTTACTAAATAGGAGCCTCTCCTTTTTTGTGAAATTTGTGACACTGTTTGTATGCAAAGACTGATGATTAAAAATGGTAATGTAGTCAGCCTCTCAACACAGTTTGGACCCAGAGGACTTGCTAATTAAGTGCTCCCTGCTAGCAGACGTGATAGCCGTGCAACAACGTCAAGCTTTGTCTCCAACTCACCCACAGGCTTCTTAAAAGGTTTCCTCACTGCTCATTTCATCGCAGAGTAGCCCTATTTCTACAAAATCTATTTAAAATATTAAACTTGCAGTTTAATTTAGCAACTAAGAGGTGACAAATATTTCACGTGTGATATTTCTCATAACTACCATGTAAGATGGATATTTTTGTTATCATTTATACTTGTGATCTATTCAAGAGCAAATGGTAATAAGTGGGAGATCTTGGGGTTTAAACCCAGGCTGTTTGACTTACAAACCTATTAGTGCAAATGAGCCATTCTTTATGTTTTCTATTTGGTAGGATTTAGTCTCTTCTTTCCTTGCTAATTAAGTCCTTCCCTATAATGTATCCTTTTCCCCTGGAAATACTGAGGTTATTTTACATAGCAGTAAAATAGTGCTTCACATCTTTAGGTTATGAGGTTAGCACATCACAAGCCATAAATTGTTTCTCCCATATGAAACCAATGAGCTGTGAACCAGTTTAGCCCACCTAACTCAAAATTTGTTTCACATGCTTAACGCTGAAAACGCATCAGAAAAGAAGACGTGGAAATACACACATGACTTAAATTTGAAATACCTAGAACTAGAATGCTCAATAGTAGAAGAAAATATTTTTGTATTTAAAAGAATACTCTGACAGATAAAGATTAAGGAACTTATACCCCAGTTCTACAATGAGTGAGTTGAAGAAGGGATTGTAATGAAGGGAAACACATGATATGAAAAGAAAAACTTAAAAGGAGAGGCAGTATGGTCTGCTAACATTTGCGATATTATTAAGATTTGAACCACAAAGACAGAACAAAAGTCACTTAAGCCTCTGACTACATCTTGCAAGGGTAAATAAAGAATCTGTAGAGTTTCTATACAAATACTTCTTAATATAACATTTTAAAAACACAACTTATTGTCCTCACAACTAGCCACAGTGACAGTCCATGATGATTTGACTTTCATAAAATGAAATTTCCATTTCTTTTTTTGCTGCTTTGTAAACTGCTGCAAAAAAGTATGAACAGATGAGAAAAAGAGGATCAAGGGAAAGGGAAACAGTTCACTATAAGGTAGAAAAAATTCCTTTATTCTTCAACACCTACCTGGCAAGCTCAAGGTTTTGTGTTCAACTCTGAATACCAAAAATAAATAAATAAATAAATAAATAAATAAATAAATAAATAAGTAGATAAATAAATAAAATCTTTAGTCATGAGAACAGGAAATTATATTATTTTCTTCTACTTAAATATCCATCATTGAATTTACAACTTCTTATAGCAAGTTGCACCTTCAGCATTACATGGCTTCTTTACACTTGTTTCGTTTACATTCTTATGTTAAAAAAAGAATAAAACCGGAGTGTGTGTTGATAGAATTATGCTTTGCCAAAAGCTGCCTATGCCCCTGTGCCTTAGGACATGGAGCCTAAAATATGCTGTCACATCCATAGAGGACTTATAGATATGCCTCAGGTACGGACCCTTGGACATGGAGAGGGCCCTAGATTATCACAAGTGTGTCCAACATAATCACAGTAATTCTTAAAATCTGAGATCCTTACTGATGAGTCAGAGCAATTTCATGGGAGAGAATCTCAATCTACCCTCTAGGCTGTAATGGTGGAGGGTGGCAGGAGGCAAGGGATATGGTGTCCTTCAGAAGCAGAGAATTACCTTTAGTGTTTAGCAAGCACAGAAACAGGAAGCTGAGACCTCCAGCTGGAAATGAAATCTACCAACAGTCTCAATGAGCAGGAAATAGATTCTCTGCTAGAGACTTCAGAGAAGATCCTACTTATATGGGCCTTGACTTTAAGACTCTGAGATAACCAATAGATTTTTGACCTATGGAACTCTAAGACAATTAATATGGTTTTAAACTGTCAAACTTGTTACAGCAAAGGAAAATTATATAAGATTATTATACCTTATCAAGCTTATATTTTAAAAAAGTGTAGAACAGTGTGTGTATTAGTAAAGAGCTACAATTTTGCTGGTGTGGAACAAGTAGAATTAGGTATAATTACACACACATCACACACACACATCACACACACACACACACACACACACACACACACACACACACACACACACCATTCATTCTTCTAAAAACAAACACAGTAGAACTTACCAATATTGTCATCTCTACTTTACAGACAAGAAAATTTAACTCAGAAAGGACTGAAGGAGATACTCAGGCATTTCTGCTTTAAATTTCCAGGCCTATAGAAGTCATTTGGGAGTATGTCCTCTATAGCAGATCTAATTTAAAGATATTTCACATAATACTGTAACTAACCACCTACATCTATGTTAATTATACAGACACTTATTACACTCCTGTAGATTTGGGCTGAAAATGTTTTTAAGGAAGTTAAATTTAAACAATATTTGATGTAAATTACTTTAAAACATAAAAGCATTGCTGTGAGTGCTTAAGAGACCAGCCTTAATGAGTCAAGCTTTATTTCAGGGTCTCAGAACTGACCTTGTTTGTAGCTATGAAAAGCACTCCCAACCCAGCTAACATTTTGCTTCAAACTAAACTAAATTATATCAGTATGAATAAATGATCTTTAATAAACTTTATTTATTTATTTATTTATTTATTTATTAATTTATTTATTACTGTGAATCAAACTCAGGACCTCATGCTGGCCAGGGAGGCACTGCATGGCTAAGCTATATCTCTGACTCCCCTCTATTTCTGGTGCTTCACATCTCGCCCTGTAAAGAGAGATTGTTATAAATATAGTTTGTGTAAATACATAATCCAACACAAGTATCATAATTACTAAGTAAAGAAACTCCATGATCTCTTGAGAAATATTGTGTATATGTCAAAGTTGGTATTTACCCAAGGTTAGTAGATATTTATAATAGGAAACAAACAAAGAAACACATCTTTATCCAGTGAAGAACCGTAAATTTGCTTGTGTGGAGCAAGTGAATTGGGCAATGTAACTTCAGCCTAAGGCTCTCGATGATTGGGTTAGTGAAAAAGGGGAAGGACACAACAACCACGACTGAGCACGTTTTATATGAATTTGCTCATAGGATTCCCCATGAAATAAAATCAGCACATCCAGCATTATTTTACAAACATGTACACTCAGTCTTTGCAAGGTTGTACATCTTGTGTCTGCATATAGATAAAAGCATAAATTGTTGTACATTTCTATTTTTCATAGTTATTCTAACTATAAAAGATCATGTCCTGAAATTACTCCAGGTTTCTATTATAGCAAAAAAATAAATTAATTAACCTAATAAGTAAATATGCAAACGTTTTCATTATTTGGAAATGTGATATTATAATGACCCTGAAGGGAACTTTATCTGAAGAAATATTTTCATTACATTTTGCTTTTAGCTAAAACCTATATAAGAATATTTCTATAAAACAATATCACAGTGCTGCAAAATAAAAGCACGTGATACAGGGGCCAGATAGAAAGCTCAGGAGTCCGAAGTGCCTGCTTAGGAAGAGTGCAATAGCCAGGGTTCGATCCCTGATGTTGCCATGCTGGCGCCACCCCCGGGGTATGCTGAGATGGTGATTGAGACTGGGCGCAGTAGCACATGTCTATGATCTCAGCACTTGGGAGGCTGAAAACAGGAGACTCATTATTAGTGAGAATGTATGTAGTGAGATACAGGTCTCATATGTAGTGAGACCCTGTAGACACTGTACTAAATACAAAAATAAAAGCATGTGATACATTATTTCTGAATTAAGACAGTAATTAATGGATATGCCAGGGCTGAATATAGCTGAAAGTGTGTACATGTGCATGTACATGTAAAATATATATCTGAAATACATTTCTGAATGCTATATGATGAATACATTTGACAGTTAATGTTGATTCTCAGTACCAATTGCATTAAGAGATTAGTAAATTATAGTTCTAAGTGCGCATGTGTGCTTCCAGAGTTGAGAGACAGACAGACCATCAGACTGGGATGGAAAGACTTTCCTTGTAATTTTTAAATGACATAACTTTCGCTCATTTATAGCATCGTAAAAAAGCGTTCCTCTTTAATTTTTCATTCACTCCCCATGTCAGTAGTGACTGCTGAATTATCTCACAAGACGCATATGCAAAGACAAGTGTGTCTTAAGGCAGTGCTTTAGGGGTAAAATCCATTCCGTTGAGAGCCCCCACTTCCATGTCCCTCGTAGCTCTATTCTGTTTCCAGCTCTGGCTCACACTGACTCTTCTCACTGTTTTAGTTTCCTAGAGCTCTCTTAACAAGTTAGCACCAAGTTAGTTTTTTAACAGTAGAAACATATCCTTTCATGTCACAGCAGGCCAGATGTCTTGGATCAAGGTGTCATCAGGGCTGTTCCATGTGATGATGAGTCAGCTTCATGGTTCCTCCCTTGCCAGCAGCCCTTGACTTCCCTTGGCTGGCTGGAGCAGTACTCCTGTCTCGGGCTCCATTTTCACATCATCTTTTCTGTGTGTCTGTGAACTTTCCTCCTCTTACCAGAATACTTCATGTTATATTTAGGGCAAGCCCTAAATCCAGGATGAGCTCATCTGGCGATCTGTAGCCTAATTACATCTGTGCAGACTGTTTCAAATAATGTCACATGCATGGATTTTGAAGGTTTAGGATGAGGACATATCTTTGTAGGAATTACTATTTAACACACTAAACACATCTTCAAACTTGTATGTTTTTAAAAGCAGAAACCACCAATTTAATACATCTTGCCTAATGAAATCAATAGAATATAGCTGCTATGTTCAAATCCCAGCTCTGCTAATTTACTAGTGGAAACATTATATGAAGTATTTGATTCCCTCTGTTCTCTCTCAGTTTCCTTGTTATAATAATATTCATAATAGTAGTTATTCCCCATAGAAATTTTGTATTAAATAAGTTAACACCTACAAGTGTCTCTAGACATTGCCAAGTGTCCCCAAGTGAGAAATCTTGAACTGCAGATATCATGAATATGACTGATGGTGGTCAAGATGTGATGCTGTGAGGTTTTAGGAACCTAAGATTCATAATAGCTAGGCTTACACACTCCCCTAAGGGATGAATGGAGGTTTGGGATTATTAGTTTCACCTTTTTGAAATATTCCATTATCCCATTAGAGGTGGGCCCTCATGTACCACCTAAGACTAAGAGTAAAACCACCAATACTAAGAGAAGGTACTAAAATTAAAGATGCTCTAGGACTCAGTAGTTTATAATCATCATAGCTCTCTCAGTGGTTCAGTAATCCCCTCCTCAGTCAGTAAACGCTGAGCTCTGGCTGCTTCATGGCCTTTTGTTCCTCACAAGCAACTGCTAATCCTGGACCCTTTCTCTATCAGTATTTTGTCTCTTGCTTGCTTTGTTTTCTTTCTCTTTCTCTTCCCTCCCTCCCTCCCTCCCTCCCTCCGTCCCTCCCTCCCTCCCTTCCATCCTTCCTTCCTGCCTTCCGTCCTTCCTTCCTTCCTTCCTCTGTCTGAATTTCTGTCTTTTCGTCGTTCTGTCTTTCTTTTACCACACACTATAACACTGGCAGGAAATTGGGTTTTGCTGTATGGGTCTCTGGAGGAAGAGGAAGGCTGGAGTTAAGAAAACTAGAAAAGAGCAGAGATGAGAGCTCAGCATAGCGGCAAACAGGTGAGCAAGGGTGGGGTACTGGGAGTTAAGGTGATAAGGATTTTGTCAGCAGCACCAGTGAAACTTGAAAGACCTGGTCTGTGCTTGGATTCTGTACCAAGTGATCTTGAGTGACTATTGTACAGTGATTCTCAGCCGTTTCCTCTATAAAATGAGGATAATATTATGTTGCTTTGTTTTACAGTTAAATTTAAATACTATTATTTTTTGTGCAGCACAAGATGCTCTAAAATGAACTCTCATCAAAGTCAAGACTACGAGAAGAAAATATCAAAAGTAAAGATCTTTAACTATTTTACATGGATGGTGAAGAACATATGTAGTAATTCAAAGATGAGTAATTTATAAATCTTCAACTTTTCTGGTTTGGTCATCTGTGTCTGAAAAGTTTCTAATGCTTTCAGTACACTCCGCATAATCCTGACAGGAGACAGATTTTGATTCAAATCAGATTGCAAGGTTTGGATGGTGGCCCAAAACTGTGTGTTCTTTTTGTGTCCTGTGAATTTAGAACTAGTCAGGACATTTCTGGCTTACTTTAATGTGTTTAAATGTGTGTTAAGTGAGACTATTTTTAGGTTTGAATATCCTGTCTTCCTGCCACCTCTGTAGTCTACACCAACTAAAAATATATAACTTTTTTAAAAGGATGGCAATGCCCACTTCCTGCCTGCATTTTATACTCAGTTTATAAACCCCAGATGATGCAAATTTATGATGGAAGTGGTACTGAGTGATTGGGTCTTCCAGTCCTAACCTTCTGGCACTGGCTGGCAGCCCCATGGAACGTGACTGATAAAGACAATTTATTAGGATTTTTCCAAAGGAAAGATTTTGAAAAGGTGAGTGTGGTTGAATTCACATCATCAAAACCAACATGTTTTGACATTTAAATTAGTTTAATACAGTATTGTCTCAAATCTAATTCAGGATAAATGTCAGAGTGTTTCTACCTTAAGTCACTGTCTCTAAGCAAGTGCAGAGAAATTTAACTTCTTCCTTTCCAACCATTTTGAATGAATAAATTCAGGTTTTTTTATTAGCCCGTATGTGTGATCCACAATATTTGCATCCTTTTCTCTTTTTCTTTGACTTTTAATTTGTCCTAAAATCACTGAAGCAAGAAAAACATAAAACATTCTGCTTTCCTTGACACCCTCCAACACATGCGTGCATGCACACACACACACACACACACACACACACTCACACACACAACTGTTGCAGGAATGAAATCATTTTGTACATGAGATGAAACAGTATAAATTCCAACCTTACAGATCAGGGTTAGCTCTGTCACTGCAGTGGGTCGTGTGCGTGAGATCTCAGTTCCCTTGTCATTTGCTTTCTCTCCCTCCTGCCCTCTTCGCTTCATCTCTTCACCCCCTTCCTGTTGAAGAGACATGAATCTCCCTACTTCCTATTACCTGACTTATACCTAGTTCTTGGGTTATATTTTGTGTTTCTTATGTGAGAGAATCTTTGAGACGCATAAGCTTCTTCTCTGATTTATTTCATTTGACTTATGGTCTTAAGGTGAACCCACCTTCCTATAAATGACTCAAGTTTATCTTTCTTTCTGGCAGTGTAGTTCCCCATTTTCATGTACATACCACATTTTCTTTGTTCATATTTACCTGTTGAGGTCATATAGGTTTCCTCCAACCTATGTGTAGCTACAGCTACAAACAAGGTTTAACATGGAAGCGCTACTCATAAACAAGGTCCCACATACATGGTTATAATACAATGTCTTTAACTATTTGGGGGAAGCTATCTAGGAGGAGAATAATTTGTGTGGACATTCATATATATAAACTTCTCTCTTAGAACTGCTTTGATTCCTTTCCATAAGTTCTTCCATGTTCGCTTGACTTTATTTAGACTAGAAACTCTTTCTTGATTTCTTATGTTACACATCAACTATTTAAAAGGGTACCATATATTTTCCATGTGTTTTTATTATTTATTTTTTGCCAATAACTTCCTGTTTCATTAAATTAAGATCTGATAATATACATAGTATAATTTCACTTCTTTTGCTTTTACTTTAGATTGCTATCCTGGCTAGTGTGTATTCTATTGTGGAGAAAGTTCTATAGGAGTGGTTCTCAACCTTTCTAATGTTGTGACCCTGCAATACAGTTCCTCACGTTGTGGTGTACCCAAACCAAAAAATAATTTTGATGGCTACTTCAAAACTGTAATATTGCTACAGTTATGATTCGTAATGGCTTTAGATGACCCTTGTGTTTTGGTCTCTTGACCCCCACTGGGGTCGCGACCCACAGGTTGAGAACCACTGTTTATGCTGCCTAGAAGAATGTGCATTCTGTTATTTTCCCATTGCATAAGCCAGCCTGTTATACCTTTGTGTATACTTTCCCAGAAGAGTTCTACTGGAAGCAGAACTGTCTCTTGGCTTCTCTGGTGTGCTTCTATGTGCCTTTCACAGCAAGCGCAGCTCCACTCTGGCTCACATCTGCTCTGCAGTTCTTGCTCGTTTGTATGTAGTCACCTTGGACAGACCTCCCAGGGTGAGCACTCTACCAGCATGGCAGAAGGACAGACAATAATTTCATAACTTTATTACATAAATTCTTTTTGTTTCCTTTAATGGAAAATTTTAAAGATAATATCTGATTATAAAACAACATGAAGTTTTACAAACAAATCCAATAATTTCCCAGTTTCATACCATCACCATTAACATAAAAATTTTATTTGCTATTTAAACTTCAGAGCTGGCATCAAACTGTCATGGTTACCAATGATGATCTTTTGGAGCCTTGTGTGCATGCCAGGAATGAACATGAGTTCATCAAATAATAAATCAAATCAGAATGCCTTGTAATATATTCCATTAAACCACTTATTAAGATCTCTTTCACAGAACATGAAAGTACATAATTTCTGCATACACATAAATGATACTATCATCAGTGTTCTTAGTTTGTCTTTCTTTGTGTAAAATTGTGACATAACCCACTTATTTTCCACAAAATGACAATGAAACATTATTGCTTTAACAGATTTGTATTAGAAAAAATATCACAACGTATTAAAATGCACTACCTGATCAAGGACCTGAGTTTGATCCCCGGTTCCAGAAAAAAAAAATCTAAAATGTGCTACCTGAACCACTAAAATACTTTTTTCCACTCAATTCCTATTCTTGCACTTTAAAAATGATCATGTGAAAAGAAAAAGATAATGGGCATTCTTGGTGAGATAGTTTTGCTATTCAGGAAGATGTCTTTCCTAAACTGAATTTCCTCTTATCAAATAAAGTTTGCTCTAACCTCAATATAAAGGTTTCTTTTCAATTATTTTTTGAGGTCCTTGTGTTAGGGTTTTGGCTTTCTAAATACAAAAGTCTGTTTATAGACTTCCTTCCTTTTCAAACCTCCTATATTATTTTGAGCACTGCTTATATTGCACATTGTATGTCTGCCTATCGTCTGGGCATTTTCCCCAGCACCATACAAATTGGATCCTCAGAGATTCTTCTATTGAGTATCTCTTTCAATATTGTTTCTTCCATTTATTTCAAAAAGCAAGTTAATATTGGACAGTGCCAAAAGATTGTGTAAAAGCCATGATTGCATTGCATAAGTACATTATTCAATGAAAAAGGTTCAGCATGAGTTTTAAGCCAATTGTGCTTAAACTGGGTCCAGGAAAGCAATGAAGTAGTTGAGAGAATGTATGATGCTAAGGAGACTGGTTTCTGTCAGTCTTTGCTTTCTTTTGTGGCACAGAGTGCTACTGATATTAGACTTACTTGGAAATAAATTATTCTATTCTACTTTATTTTTTAAGCTTCTTTTTAAAAATAAAATCTATCTATCTATCTATCTATCTATCTATCTATCTATCTATCTATCTATCTATTTATGTTATGGCCGGCTCAGCCTGCCCTGGGAGTAGGACTCACACAGCATGTGGTGCCAGAGATTGTACCATGGTCGCTGCAGTTGCCTAAGCATGCCTAAAGCACGTGCTTTAGACCACTGAGCTATCTGTCTCACTGGCCCAGTTGATTCTATTTTAAACTCCTATTTTTAGTGAGTTCCAAGACTGTCTATGCATGTTCACATATATATGCATATATACAAGGCAGAGGCACCAGTAATGTATAAACTTTTTCTAGAAGCCTTATGAGGTCATTATTTAGTCATTGTTATTTTTCCCAACACGGATCATAATATATTTATTTGCTAAATTTCCAAAGACTTAAGATATAATTCATAATTTGCAAAGCCGGGTGCGGTGGCACATGCCTGTAATCCCAGCAGTCGGGAGGCTGAGACAGGAGGATCAGTGCAAGTTGAAGACCAGCCTGGGCTACAAAAGTGAGCTCAAGGACAGCCTGAACTGCATAGTGAGACCCTGTCTCAAAAAGACAAAAAAAAAAAAAAATTTGCAATGTAACTCTTGAGCAGAATATAGCTATACTGCCTAATTTCAACTTGAGATTGGCTTAGGTCAATCAATGTAATTGATACCAATAAGTCAAAGCATGGCTAGATATCCCACTGTAAATATCTTTTCTGTATTATACTGATCCTGAAACTTTGATGATCACATAGTTTTTCTGAAGTTGTTATTCAACTATTTCTCTTCAGATTTGTGTTTCATTAAAAACTGTAATGTTTTCAGCTCTGTCCCCTTATTCTCTGTGCCTACTCACCTGCAATTTAGTATTTCTCTCTATTCTCTCTCAATTAATTTTATTTGCCAGTTACTCTATGCACTTACATTTAATCTCCACTTAAATTGCACTATTATTCAATGAGTCATGTAACGTTATTTCAGTAGAGAGTGACAGAAATTCAGCTGAAAATTGCTTATACAGAAAAGGAACCATAATGACTTGTGCAAGTCATATCTAGAGGGGGAACTCTCTTCAGGTGAAAACTGATTCATTGTCTCTAACCATACAAAGAGAGTAGCTGCCGACGGGGAGATCTGCCCTTTTAGTGTGGGGTAGCAATATACCACTTGCATGTTTAGAACCACAGCTACATGAAAATAATCAAAAGCCCAATTGTATTTATATTTTCATTTTTAAAGATTCTGTTTTTCTTGAAATAATTGTATTATGAGATGGATTTATATTTTAAAGTACAAAACACTCAAACAAGTGGAATTTCTTTCCTTTTATATATCATATTCTGTCTCCCTTTAATTGACCACTGTTTCATCTTAAAAATACAGACAAGTAATTGTGTGTGCAAATATGTATGTATAGCATAAAATATATATATATATATATATATATACATATATATATATATGTATACATATATATATCCATACAATATATAATACAATGTGGTATTTTATTTTGTAATGGTAGTATGTACATAACTAGGCTATTTTCTTTTAATTAGCCTCAATAACAAACATTTTTAATTAAAATGCTTTATTTAAAAATAATGTAAAAATATACAGATATATTTTAATCCCTCAATAATTCTACGTCAGTTCACAGCTGTAGAATATTTCTCTTTCTCTCTCTCTCTCTCTTTTTTTTTTTGCCGACTCAGCGGTGCCCTGAGGGTGGAGCTGGCTGGTGATGCATATGTTTCTGTAGACTGAACTGCGGTCCTTGGCACCTGCCTAAGCTTGCTGAGCTGTCTTATTGGCCCTGCAGAATATTTTTGTTCAATTATACAGAATAATGTTCGTTCTTAAAAACTGTTCCTCCTGTGACATTTCTAGTCAATACCATTCGGAACATAAACATGAGGAGGTTCGTTTCCTGTCATAAAATCTTTCCCGATTAATTGGTGGTGATGTCTCATTCAAACTAAATTAAGCCATGTCTTTTCTTTTTAAATGTCACAATCTTTGCTGAAGTCATAGGTCGTTATTTGACCAATGATTTTTCTTGGTAAAATGGTATGACTGTCAATTAATGCTCCTCTCTATGGTTTCTTCTCATCACAGAAAGTTACCTGTGGCTTCCTGAGTGTGCAGTTCACTTCCGCTTTGGATGGCTTCCTTTCATTGGTTAAGTCATCCTTTGAGAGTTTACTTGTGCATTTTTCCAAATGAACCAGTTTGATGTACTCTCTCACTGATGAAATAAGGGACTTCTGCATACTCCACACTGTGTGAAATGTCATTCTTTGCTATCAATGTGCTGTCAAGTGTCTGCTTATCTCGTGATTGACATTCTTCTAGGACAGGACTATGCTGTTCTTTCCAACACTGTGGTAATTTAACAGAGTACCTGCTATAGCAGATAGATTAAAGACCTTATGTTCACATTTTTAATTTACCATGTTGTTATTTACTGTCTGATGAGCCTACAATGATGCAAAGCACAGTGGGACTCAAGGGATCTTTCTTGGAGTGCAGAGATGCACCACTAAAAGGGAAAGTAGCAGCTACTTAGATTCACCTAGCATTCACAACTCTATCTGTACTTACTGCTATGAGAACAGACCTTACCAAAATTGTTCAGTTATAGAAAATAGATATGAAACCTAATTTTGTGTTTGAAAATACTACACTAGCAACACATTCCTCGCAGGTAATGAGATTTTATTTATTTATTTTTTAGCTTGCAGTTACAGTGTTCTTTCTAGGTCATCCTCTCATACATTCTGGAACATTATCTTCCATGGAAGATAACATTTAGAGCTCTCCTTCTAATTAAAAGAATGAAAATTCCAAATGGAGCATATAGACAGCTGATGATGCCTATATATTTTAGAACATGAATAATGTTCAGAAAATAAATACAGATGATTTCAATAGACTGAAATTATAGCTATGTATGTGTTCTGTAACCTATAAACTTTATTCAGAAGCACATTGTTTCATTCGCAGTTACATTTCTAATTTCTAGAACATTATGAAGACCAAAAAAGAAATGTACTATGGAATACTTGTTATTATATATTCAAGTTCAATTTTTATTGATCACTAGGAATCAAGTACATTTTTAAAAATAAAGTATAAATTGGAAATACTTTCTAGATCAGGAAGAAACAGTGACCATCCTGTGTTTACTGTTAAATAATATAAAAACGGATTAATTATTGGCAATATTCATTCTGAAGTCACATTGTAAGGTTTTGAATAATACATTTACTAGTCCAGCTTTATCTAATCCCAAAGTTTTATTTCTGCTTAACAAAATTTCCTTTAAGAATAGGAAACTAAACATGTATCTTTACTATGTCCTTTATGTCCATCCTATAGGCTGTCTTACCTTTCTGTATCACTTTTGTATTTTGCCAATGTATTAGTTACTTTTTAATCGTTGCCGAGACAAATACCCGACACTCAAAATGAAGGAAGGAAAGGTTTATTTAGCTCACAGTTCGTAGAGGTTTCAGTCCATATTCGGCTGGCCCAAGGCTGAATGGAGCAGGGCGGAGAGCATCCAGTTCATGGTGGCGGAACAGCAACAAAATGGTAGCAGAGGTAGCCAACCAACACGGCAGCAGAGCAACAGCAACAGCTAGAGCTTCCGTCTGTCTCTCTGTCTCTCCTTATATTACATTCAGGCTCTCCGCCTTAGCTCCCACCCTAGGCTACACCCATAATCCCAGAAGTACTTCCACCCATAATCCCATCAGTACTAAAACCCATAATCCCAGGGATCATGGATCAAGTCTCAAACTCTAGAAGTCCCCGCCCAGTGACTCCATGAGGCTTTGGGGGGACAACT
>PVJA010005283.1:58115-80169 GCA_004027025.1 Myocastor coypus | reverse complement strand
ACTCTTGACAACAGAACAATAGTCATCACCTCTCATCCAAGTCAAACTGTCAAACATGGAGACATCAAGTGTGTGCTAAATGAAAGCAGGCCAATCTATGGTAGACCATATGAAAAGGGTCGTCTGTCCAATCATGGAATTTAAGGTAAACTTTCCTGAAAATGGCTTTCTCTCTCCTGATAAACTCTCATTGCTGGGACAATCACTTACCTGAGAGGAAGTAGAAAAGACCGATGAAAGGGATCAGGTAGAATCCGTGGACCTTGATCCAAATCAGGAAAGACTGTGCCACTATAATGGAGAAGCCTCTGAGTGTGACGAACATCATCCCAGAGGTGGTGTTCAGTGTCAGACCTCTTACTGGGGCCGGTGAGTAATGCTCACCAGAATCATCATGTATTCACTGCTCACTATCTTTTTTGTTTCAATATTCAATTAGATTAGTGTTTTAAAAGGTAAATGAAGAATAAGCAAAAAGCTCTGACTTTGCCCCATGTGTATGAGGACTTCAGTGTGCAAGACGAAGTTTCAGGCCTGTAAAAAGTATGTAACTCTGGTTTCTGTAAGGTCAAGCCTTGTAATTGATTTGAATTGTATACATGGACAAGTTTAGATTGAAATGCTAGAAATGTGTTGACTTTAGTGTATGACCATTCACTGTGAAGCTATGGATTAAAACTGCATTAAACTGACACTCAGAGAAAGGAAACAGTTCGTGGAAGTGTTGGTCTGTCTATAGCTATCTACATTAAGTGGGACTCACTGTGGTGCCTCTGCATTCCACTGCCTCAACTATTACTTGAAGGTGGCATAAAGTATAATTTAGCCTGTGATAACGGTGATACAAATGGTGCCTTTCTAAAGAAGGGGTTTATCACAATGCCACTGCTTAAGAGCCTGCATTTTTAAGACTGCAGTCATTTCTGCTGCGCTTTTTCGATATATATATATATATATATATATATATATATATATATCTGTTGATCACTCCTAGTTACATTGTTTTTCTCTTCTCTTTGGACCATGACAAGCACTTGAGTTGTGACTTCAGAGTTGGGTAACTCTGAAATTAAAATAAAGAGACGATATGGAAAGGCAATTTACATGTGTAATGTAAAAAGGTATTCTATAGTTATGTTACAGGCTTACTTTAGCCTACTTGACTTAATGCTCCAAAGTAACTGTAATTTAATGATAATAGTATAGCAAATTATGAATAACTTTAATTGTATGTTTAAAAAATCATATGGTCACATGCATATTCTGTGTATCACAATTTAAACAGTTGTTAAAATATATGAATGTCTTAACATACTGACTACAAAGCAAAAAAAAGTAAAGCCATATTAATATGCTGAGTTGTAAAAGGCTCAAGTTAGCAGCTTCCAACATTGCCAGTTCTGCTGATAATCCACTACTATTGTGGACTTTTGGACTATACAAACAACTACTTTCTCTTAGTTCAATGAGAAGAAATATTTGAACCAATAGTGCTTAGAAAAGTTAGCATGCTTGTATTTCGTACTCTGAACAAACTACTATGAAGACAACAATATGCATTGTATTGATTATTGTAGCTGTCCTACTAACCTGATTTGAAACTGTCTCATTGTTCTTTCTTATTAAAATTAATAAAATTTTAAAAAGAATGAATTTTCCATAAATTAAAAATATAAATAAATAAATAAAATAGATAACTATAAAAATAAATTAAAAACAGATTACAAAATAGTTATTCTACTGTTTTTTCTTAGTTCAGTGGAAGGTAAGGTTTGTGATAATAACATTTGTTGTTCCCCTATCTTGTACTCTGATTAGATACTTCAAATATGATAACACACAGTATAATAATATTTATCATTATTCTATTATTATTTTGTTATAAAATCTCATTTTATTTTTTACATAAAATATAAATGTATTATTTTCCAGCAATATAAAAGTCTAAAATGCATTTTTATTCAAGATACTCAGGATTGATGTTTTAATCATACCTAATTTTTATTAGAAGACTTCGAATTGGTTCCAGGGAGAATCTTGGAGAACCTTTGGTGAACTCCATAGAGATTCCATTGAGTGCGGTAGACAGTTCCACTGGAAATCCTAGTCTAATCTCAGAAGATCAGAATGCCGATAGAAATGGAGTACAGCAAGACTGTGCTCAGAAAATCTCTTTTGGAGACTAGGAAAATACATGTTATGCTCTGGAGATAGAAAAAAGAATTGTACACTTTGCTCGTGTCCTGAGGCTTTGTGGTGGACTGAGGTCAAAAGAACAGCAATATTTCATCTGACAGTAGACATTCTAAGGTAGCCTATTGCTGAGTCTGTGCCATATTTCTTGCCACCAGCATTTGGCTACATCTATCCTGAGAAGTAGGAAAAAAAAGCAAAGATTAGTAATCTAGAAACAATGGCTGATAGCCTAATAGGAAGTACCTCTGACGTTTCGGGCTGAGAAGAGACTGCTTAAAAGGTTAACAATAAAAACGAAGTCATCTGCTTCCCAGCACAACAATAGGAAAGATACTATGTGGTCATCTTAGTAACTTGCAGCTGCAGTCTCCAGAAGGGACAATTTTAACACTTTCATTTGGCAACACAGTAGTAACAAGGTCTCCTATTCCAGAAGGGTCATTAGAGTGTGCAGTGTGCTCCTGGAAGGATACTGTGTGTGCAGTTGTGAGGAAATTCAAAGTACACGAGTGACTCCAGGAAGTTCAGTAATCGAGACATGTGGAAAAGCTCCAAGCAGGGAGTGAAGAGCCCGCTGAGGGTCCTTATGGACTGTAACCAGCAGCCTGATTTAGGTGGGCACGCCCAAGCCCTTTGGAACTAATATTTCATCACCTCCAGTTCCAGATACTAGATAGAGAACTGTAGAAATTAGTTTGACCTCCTGACTCTCAGCTCTCCTATGGTTGCATTGGTTTCTATTTCCTAATCTCTGCCCTTTCGGTATGGGCATGTTTACTCTATACTATCATATGTTACCAGAGGTTAATATTTGGGGTAGGTTTTACAGAGGCTCATAGCTAAGATTTTCACTTTAGTCCCAAAGGAAACCTAGGAATTGGACTTTCCAGTAATATTGGACGTGTTAAGACTTTTATAGAGGGACTAAATGTATTTTCTACAGAGAAGTGTACCTAGGTCTTTTGAGGGCCAGGGATAAAATGTCATGGTTTCTTGGTAGACCTCACAGGTGGAGGTCTTTAAAGGTGATTGGATTTTGGTCACACTATACTTACAGCCGCTTCTACTATAAGGAAGTACAGTCTGTTTGAAAGACCTCGTTTGAGTAGGATCAAGAATTTCTTTTCCCTCCTTTTACTTGTATGCACTTTTCCTACCATGACCCAATGTATTATTTTTAGCTATTTGTTCAGTTTATTTATTTATTTATTTATTTATTTATTTACTTACTTACTTACTTACTTACTTAGTACAGAGTCTCGCTATGCAGCTTGCACATATAGTGATCCTCCTGTCTCAGCCTCCTCAGTGTTAGAATTACATCCACGTGCCACCATACTGGCTTTTGGTGGTCTACAAGGTGAGCCCAGGGTTCTGGGGCTGGCATTGCATACGGTATCAGGGATTGACTCCAAGACCTTATGCTTGCCCTGCAGGAGCTTAGAACACCTGCCATGAGCCACTTTAATGATTCCTTTTGCTCTTCTGTGTTTTCCAAATTCCTCTGATACGGTGCCAGTATTCCTTGCCGTGTGTCCAAGGTACTCTGATGAAGTAGAAAGTATGTTTATTGCTCGTTGACATACACTTAAACATTATCTCAATTTTTGTTTTTTTTCTTTTCTTTCTCCCACAAAGCAACAGCTGTGTTTAAAATCATGTTGTAGAAATGTTGATTCCCATGCTCCACAACATAGCACAAATATTAATTAAGACAAGATGGAAAGCATCGGCTCATTAAACTATTAATCATTGCAAAGGATTTGTGCAAAGATGGAAAATAAAGCCTCTGCCATGCTGGCCTCACCCCCAGGTGCACTGAGCCAGGGATTGGTGGCACATACCTGTAATACCTATAATACTAGTGCTGGGGAGGCTGACAACAGGAGGATCATTATAGTAGTGAATGTAGTGAGCTCTGTAGCTGCATACCAAATTAAAAGAAAGAGAAAAGAAGAAAGAAATAGAACCTCAGCTCTGCGTTCTATATGCAGACATCCGAATTGTCCACAATTCCACTTTCTATCTAGAGGCTAAGTGCTTGTTTCTGCCAGTCACTTTCTTGCTAGTATTTAACTCTGCACACTGAAAATCACTGAGGTGAGCAGATACCTCGGGCAGCAAGGGAGCTGTGAAAATAACCTAAATTTCTATCTCAGGTTTTTAAAAGTCTATTACCAAATAGTTACTGAAAAAGAAAATGTGCCAATTGCTTGTAAAGGAATTTTCTTGCAGAAAAGAAAAACAACAACAACAACAACAAAAATAATATCATGACTCTGAGGATTCATTATTAAAGAATTCTTTCTTAATTATTCTCCACAAATCTTAGAGATTATGCACATGTCAAACCCATTTACATAGTGGGCAAGTCAATTTGAAAACATTGCACAGTGGTAATAAAGTCTCAATGAGCTGTCTGCATATAAACAAGAAAAGCACTTTCTCTATGTACACAAAATAAATGGCACACTCCTACATTTTAAGAACTCCTCAAGGATCATGATTATTTTTTTCTATTTGCCTCCACATTACTTCAAATTACCTCAGTTCAATCTTTGCATGTTTTCAGTTAACTCACTGTGGTTGAAAATTTCCAATACATTCTACTTTTGTATTTCACCTTTAGCCTACAGCAAATATACCTGGTTTGTCCAGAAAAGTAAAACTAAAACTGACATGATCTTTTAATGAAGGTTTTCTGCAATGGGAGAGAAGAAACTAATCTAAGATATAAAGGCAGAAATGTGAACTTTTTCGACTATATGTAATTATAAATATGATATTTCTCGTTTTAATTGTTGTAACACATCAACCTACGAACTGATACATGACTGTGTGAAAGAATTTTCCCAGGGTTATAAAACAGAGCCCCATCTCTTGGTTCTATAATAGTATATAGCACTGTATTAATTCTTTTAACCATAGTTAGGTACATATTAAAATTCTCTTTCTTAGTGATAGGAGTGAGTTCCATGTTGTCATTAGCCTAACATCAATCATGACCTATATGTGTTATTCTACAAACTCTGATGCACTACTGTAAAATCATACTGTCTCAAATAGTGGGAGACAAAAACCTCTCATTTTCCACATTCTAGATATTATCTCTATTATTATCTATCTATTTGTTCATTCATTCGCTCATTCATTTCTCCTTTCTTTAACAGGTAAATTGGAGAACATTTTCTTTTATAAGGCATCATTCAAGTCTCTGGGAATACACATATGAAAGATATTTCTAAGTCAACATCTTAACCAGGCAAGGTGGTGCGTAGCTGTACTTCAAGAGACTGAGGCAGGGGATCACTATAATTTTATGGTTCGCCCAGGCTATACTGTGAATTTAAGTGCAGCACAAACTACACAGTGAGACCTTGTCTCAATAGAATAGAATGAAATGGAATGGCACAGCATGGAACAGAACGGAACAGAACGGAACGGAACGGAATGGAACAGAATGGAACGGAAGGGAACGGAACAGAGCAGAACAGAATAAACAAACTAAACATTTAAGGTGCTCCCTTTGTCCTCGGATCTTTGCTTCCTTCTGTATTTATTCTACGACAAGTATTAGTTTTATTAAACTTTTTTTTTTTTTTTTTTTTTTTTTTTTGGCGGGACCAGGGTTCAAACTCATGACCTTGCACTTACCGAGGAAGCACTTGTGCCACAGAGCTATCTCTCCAGCCCCTCATTGCACTTGTTAAAAGAAATTTGTTTCTAATAGATGAAATACAAAGCTCCCAATAAAAAAATTTAGAAGTACATACAAACAACTGTACATTCTCTCACTTATAAATAATCAAAATTATGCCCTATCATCTATGGCTGCATATAACATTACATTTTCAGAGCCTTATGAGATAAGATAGATGGACCACGCCCCATACCTTCTGAGTATTTCAATGTGAAATGTATTGTTTCGTTATATAAATACAGAACAATTTATTTAATTGATTTTATACATTGCATAGTATTTTTTGTTTTATAATCCATGTTCTAAATTCTTTCTGTTGAACCACTTATGTACTGTACTATATTTCTGTCCTGCCAGGACAAAATCCAGCCTGAGATCCCACACTACATTTAGTTATCATATGCATTAATTGATTTAGATCTGGAATATTGGCTTGGCACTTCCTTCACATTATATTGGCATTGATAGTATTTAATCTATGCATCAGTTCTGAACAATGCAGCATTATTTATGTCACTTCTGTCTGTCTTGTGGTCTTTGTGGTCACACCCCAGTCATACGTTCCTACATGCAGTGTGATATTAGCTCTTCCTGGGGGTGTCACTTTTGAAGGCTTAACAAATTTTCTTGACATTTCCCATGCTTTTCTTATAAATATTAAATTTGGAATCATTTTAAATTTAGGTAAATTTCAATGACAAGACAGATTTTGTATACTTGTCTCCAGAGCTGAAATCTGCTGGGCACTTGTCATCGAGCTAGAAATTCATTTGGTTATTGGAAAATTTGCTAAGGGTTTTTGCTGTTCTAAGATGGAGTCCAAGGCTTCTGCCCCCTACAATGATGAGCTTAAATCAACTTCTTCCCATTATAAATGTCTCACTTTCTGTGTCTTGCAGTCACAACTGAAAGTGAAAACAGACTGAAAACAAAACTTGAAGCTCTACCTCACCTCTACATATGCCACTTTGTTTTTGCATTTTTTTTGTAAGCAAATCCCTCTCTCCCTGTCATTTCCATTTATCTATTTACAGTTTCTGTGGCTTTCAGACTTGCGAATGTCTTGTAATATATTGTTGTTCTTTATTTTTGGTACTCAAATGCCCAAGATTCATACAGAAGGAGCTTTTTCTCTTTGTTAAAAATGTATTTGATACAGGGTATGTAAGGTCTACAGGCTCTCACTACATACATCAGACTAGTAGTGATTCTCCTGTTTTCAGCTTTCCAAGTGCTAGGATTACACGCATGTGCCACCACGTCCAGTCTCAATTGATGTCTCAGCTCAGCCTGGAGGTGCGGCCAGCATGGTATGCTGGGAATCAAGTCCCAGCGACTGTGCTCTACCTGAGCAGGTGCTTTAGTTCACTGCGCTACCTGGCCAGCCCTGGAAGGAACTCTCTTAGAATGATTTGGGATCTTCACATCATGTCATATTGACTTTAGGAACACTTCTTCAGTTTGTAATTTAACAAAAAAAATATATATATATGGGCCCGTCTTATCACATCCTTGATGTAATTCATTCTTCAAGGGAAAGTCCTTTCTTCCACCTTTCCTCCTGCCAATAACTAGAGGAAACTACTTTCCAAGACACACTAATGTAGTAGTAGCGTCAGATATTTTAATGGCCAATCGACTGCCTCATTTGTCTTGCCTCCTCAATGTACACTAATAATTTTATGAATATTCCAAGCTTAAGGATGAATTTCAGCACTGACACTAGTTGTCATCCATTTCTACTACACTAAATCAATATTGAATAAAATAAACATATACAAATTCCAGAAGTGAATTGCATGTATTTCACACCCTGCCAAAAAAACTAAACTCATCTCTTTCCTTCTCTCTGCCACAGCTGCACCCCTGCCACCCACCACTGCACAGAGCCATGACTCCAGAATCCCTTCGGAGCCCACCCAAAGCCATTCTCCCGCACTCATCTACAGCATTATTCATTCATCCATGGAGAGCTGTGCTATAATCCACAGTAACAAAAAAATTTCTTTTTCAGTGGTAGATATTTATTTTCTTACACTTCAACATTAATTGATAAGGGGTCTGTGACTTCCCACAACTGCCTTCTGGCCTTGTTTTCGTATTCTGGTGCAGAAAGCTATTTTTGTTTTTCTTTCCTGTTATGCCAAATTCACTTCCTGTATTGTTCCCATTGGCTCTTTTTGGCTACAGATGAGTACTGACATTCCTTAGCTCTGCAGATATACCTGTTTCACTCTTCTTCCATCACGAGGTATTTCGTAGTCTTATGCAAATTTAATGTTTCAGAGTCATTACAATTTGTACATATACTATTGTTTGTATGTTCAACTACATTTAAGATATAATTTAAAGGCCAGGGGTACAGCTTAGTGGGCTAAGCCCTTGCTTAGGTAAATGCAATGGTCAGGGTTCCACCCATGGTATTGCATGCTGCCTTGGACCCACCCTTGGGTGCACTGAGCTGGCAATGGAGTCCAGGTGTGTCCATAATCCCAGCACTAAGGAGGCAGAAATCAGGAGGATCACTGAGTCTGGGCTGCATAGTGAGGCTATGCACACACAAAAAGGAATATATATATGTATATATATATATATATATATATATATATATATACATATATATATATGTGTGTGTGTGTGTGTGTGTAAAAGTTGCTAATTTTCAAAGATATTCCTATGTTCATATTTTTTATCTATTCAACTTTAAAGCAAATTTTAATGTATTCATCTTTCACATCTACTCATTCATTTTTCCAGATTTCTCTTTCTTCCCTTTTTTCTTCCTGCTTTCCCTCAGTGTTTCCATTTTTCTGTTTTCCATTCTCATTCCACACCCCATCTCCCTCCTCCTCATCAGAACTCTCTATATTGTCTCCTATCCAAATTTACCCGTAAGTCCCATCATTTCATTACTTTCTTACCAGCATCATCACAGTTCAATGTCACGGCCTCTCTACCATCCTCACACGGAAATTCTGTAACTCTAGCGAAACTCCACAGTCTTCTTAGTGTTATCCATAAGGTAACTGTATAAAATGGCATAACTATATAGATTGGATCCACAAAAGTGCTATTTCTTTTTTCCCCACATTTTCAAACTTTATTTAAAGTTATGAAATCCTTTAAGTATCTAAATAAGTATAACAAGTTGAAAAAGTGTTATCCTGATATTTGATATCTTCATTCCTTTTAGGGAGGATGCCATCATTTTCTGGAAAGGATCGAAGAAGAATCAGGAGGACAGAGAGTAGAGGAGAAGGAGAAGGAGAAAGAGGAGAAAAAGGAGGAGAAAGAGGAGGAGGAGGAGGAGATCATTCTTCCTTTTCACACCTACCTGCCTTCCAACACTGGCTGTTCATAGTTGCTCCTAGGGTCGGCCCTCACTGTCTTTCTCTCTTCAGCTGCCCTTCGCAGGGTCCATAACTTTAACCTCTAAAACTCACAGAACCTCTTTTATTCTAAAATATCCCCAAGAAACTTATCTTCTTTTAAAAGTATTACTCTCACTGTATTTTAACTATTTAATCTGCACTTTTAAAAAATTGAACAAGTATAATTATTCCCTTTTTCTTGACTGTTTGATGTAGTCTTCCCTGCTGATACCTGGAGTCTCCCTGTGCTGTAGTGACTCTGTGGTCACCAGTGACCAGATGGTTGGAAATGTATTGATCTGCTGTCTCCTTGTGCTAAGATTTGAGCTCTGTGATATTTCATACTGGTGATCGCTCCTTTTTTTCCCTTTCTTTTGTCCTTCTTTGGTTTGTAGTTCTTTGCTACTTTTCTGGGTATCTTTTTTCCAAAAAAATTATCACTTAAATCATAGAAATGCTATGGCTTTAATTAACCAAAAATTAGTCTTTTAATTTACTTAAGAATGTATTTTCATTTAAATATTTTACTCATACTATTTTTACACTCTTTCTTACCATTTCATGTTCCCAATGACAAAGTTTGTATAACTCTGCCGTCATCGCTACCCACAAATTTGTGCCCTCTGCTTACTGCGTATACTCTTCCAGATTCCTTAATTGGCAGCAGTATAATATTTTGTGGACAATCACTTTTCTTTGATCCTAGTTTATATTTCTCCACTCCAGTGTGCACTCTATTCCAGGAATGGCATTTTCATAACTGAAAAAAAAAGTATGTATTTGTTTTCATGCATTTCCGTATTCAGAACTGACTTTTATTAGCCTCTGCTGCCTTTACTTCTGTTTATTTCACAGCACAGCTCGCACTGTGTTAGTTTTGCCGTCTTGCCGTTTTACTCATCAGGTTTCCTGAACCGGGCGTCATGTCAGTGACAAGCTGCAGACATCAAATCATGTTGGCAAGGGCTATCAACACACACCTGTGTGTCGTGACAGAGTTACAGAATATATTCAGAAAGTATGGACATAATTTGGTGTGAATGGCATTTTTGTGCAATAGAACGTGCCCCCATACCCGCCAACCCAGCCAGCATACTTACGTCAGTTTGTTCCATGGCCTGGTAGTAGGTCCTATTGTTGTTTGGTTGCTTCTGTCTCCTTGTGACTGATGCTTAGCTGGTCATTATGCAGCAGACTCTAAGAACCAATCATAGATGCCCAAGCACTCTGCTTCTGTACTTTCCACATACATATCCTATATAAACCCTAACCCAACAAACATCAGGGCCTGATATTCTGGGAATGAGCCCAAGCAGTGTCCTTTGTTACAAATAAATCTGCCTCCAAGTCTTAGGTGTCATTTTGGTGTTTCTGTTTGCTATTGCAATGTAAAGAACACAACACTACCTCTTTTTGGACACCTCATTTACATGGAAGACCACATGGAGTCAACATAATACTGGGTCAACAGCCAGATGCATCTAGATAAATATTAAGAATAAGGCAATTTATTTACTTACAATGAGAAACAGGGTTATTGGTTCACTGAATTTCCTAGGTCAAAGTTTATACTGTACTAGGCTGGATTCATGGACTAGTGTTAAAATATTAATCTGTGGTCAATAATTACTGTATTAAGGAATTTTGTCTTTTTAAAACGCATTTGTTACAGATTCTCACTACTTAGCTCAGACTCATAGTGATCCTCCTGCTTTCAGCCTCCCCAGCACTGGACTTAAAGACATGCACCACCACACCTAGATTCCATAGCCAGCTCAGTGTGCCTGGGTGTGGGGCTGGCACAACGTGTGGTGCTGGGGGTCAGACCTCAGTCTCTGAGCTTGCCAAAGTAAGTGCTTAGGCCACCGAGTTATCCTGCTGGCCTGGGGTTTTATCTTCCTTAGCAACGTTAAAGATTGCAGAGTATTTATGACTTTACCTTATGAGTCTCTTTTTTTTTTTTTTTTTTTAAAGATTTTTTTTATTTTATTTTTTTCTTGTTTCAGAACCTTTATTTGTTTATTCTCTTATTTTTATGGCCGGCTCAGCCCGCGCCCTGAGGGGAGGGCTGGCGCAGCATGTGGTGCCGGGGATCGAAGCGTGGTCCCTGAAGCCACCCAAGCTTTCCCAAGCAGGCGCCTTAGACCACTGAGCCATTCCGCCAGGCCCCATGAGTCTCTTTTCTGCAGGCCCCTGAACCACCTTCATATATTAGCACTTGTCTTCTGTAATGTTTCTCCCTTAAAAGGAGCGCTGACATTTCCTGCATCTTCCTAGATGGAAGACTCATGGACTTTTGCCTTGCTGGTTTTCATCTACTCTTCAAAACCTAAGATGAGCCTCTTCTTTCTATAGCCTTTGCTGCCTCTAGGGAGTGTAAACTACTTGATACTTGAGACTGTCACTCTGTGTTATAACAATCTATGCTTGACCTCTGTATGCCTTCATCCCTCTGTGCCCTTGGGTGCAGCATCCAGAGACTGAGCTAATTATGGATCAAACTGCTTGGAAGAACAATGGCATCAATACAGAGCATACAGTTTTTGTCATTATTCTAATAACAATACAATAAATTTATTTGAGTAGCATTTGCATTACATTAGCTATTATGTTATAAATTATATAGATATAGTTTAAAGTACATGTATGTATGTATGTATCTATCTATCTATCTATCTATATGTATATAACCATATATATATATATATACATATATATATATATATATAGAGAGAGAGAGAGAGAGAAAGAGAGAGAGAAAGAGAGCAATACTATCAAGGTTTTATTTTCCTTTTTTATTTTTTTGGTGGCACATGTGCCATGTATTACAGATGGACATTAATAAAACAAAACCACATTCTAAAGAGATTTAAATTCTGTTTTTTTAATCAGTTTTGTAATATTGTCCATCTAGAAAAGAAGCAATTTGAATGTTTAGCACAAGTTACAAAAAAAAAATATTTCTATTTCTAACTGTCAAAATCACAGCACTACTTACATATATAACTCAAATCCTTTTATTAGAAAGTATCACAGACCACCACCACGGGATACTGGCATTTACCAAGGTTTTCATATGATATACTATAAAACATTTGCTTTTTAAATAAATATGTTATAATTTATTCCCCAAATATTAAACAATGAAATATTTCCAAGTATGAATTTAAAACTTACGCAAAGCCATACACAAAAGGGTCTATTCCACACCTACCTCAAATATCAACGAAAACACTAGCTTAAAACACTGAGTTCTGAATGTGTAAACTAAGTATAAGGCCTGAACATTTTAAAAGATGAGTAATTGGTCAGACTGTCTGTCCTCTGAATAATTTGAACATAGTTCAAGTACATGGCAAATGAAGACAAGAAAGAAAGAAGAAGAGAGAGAGAGGAAGGAAGGAAAGAAGGAAGGAAGGAAGGAAGGAAGGAAGGAAGGAAGGTACTAGTGACATTTTATATAAAAGAGCTGAACATGTACTGACAGTCCTAGAGCCAATCTCCTATGGCTCTTGAGCAATCATGGTATTTCAATTTATTAGTTTATAAGTCTCCATTCACTGTGAGCGTATGAAAATTTTAAATAAGCATACTTGTTGTTCATCTCTGTTTCTTCATTACTGGCACATGCTGTTTTTCAGTTCGTGTTTTGTTTAGTAATTTTGCATGTTCCCATGCAATCAATCAAGACAAAACTTAAAAGACAAAATTTTTAAATAGAGTAGCACCTAAAAAACTTGGAGAAAAAGTGACATCGTTTCCATTCATATTCCTAATTTCATGTGAACAATTAGTACATTCTTCAAGAACAGAAAGGTTCATTGTTCTCTTTCATCAAAGTTGATTTAATACAGCTGGAGGATTGATTTCACTTCATTTAAATGAAAATAATGGAGGTGAGTTCTGAAAAACATTTACCTAAATCCTATAATAAAAGTTAGTTGAAGTGAAAAAATGCACTTTGCTCCTTCCCGTTTTTCTCGCTGTGCCTATTTTATCTTTCCCTTTTGTTCATCTGGACCGTACTACTTCCGATTTGTCCCTTTTATTCCAAGTCATCCATTTTAATGGTAGCTTACTACTTTCAGTTTATCATTTTTACATTACGCCATTTCTTTAAGGGTAACCTATTAAAGGCTTCCCAAGGAATTCTCATCTCTAATCCATCATTTTTCTTGTGTCCGACCAATTGAAGCTATTTCCCTATATAGCCCAGTGTGTTCTTCCTTATTTCTGATCAGGAAATTCAAAGATCCTTAGCAGCTGCCATGTTTTCAAACTCCAGTTTCTTCAGCTCTTCATCGCGTAGTTCACGGTTCAGACGAGGTGCTGGCATTTCCCAGATGCCTCCGTGGTCGCCATTCCTTGTCTGTGAGCAATGCTTACCACACATTCACTATTTTCTTTCGGGTTATGGCTGTTTTAGAAATGTGGAGGCATGGCCCAGCAGACAAGAACCCCGAGTGAAAAGGCCTCAGGGTAAGAGAGCTACCAAGTTCAAATCCTGCCTTCTTAAAGGCAGTTCACTGCGTGAACTTCAGTAATGGTTCAATTTCCTTGAGTCTTAATTTTATTTTAATTATTGCTATTTTCTCATGAGCAGAAGAGATTTACTGGGGGAAAGAAAGCTCCTATCCAAGAGAGGAATGAGAGGGAGGCTGGGAGGTTTGTCCTCTTTGATCTTACTTTTAGCTACTAAAAGATGGCAATGCCTTTCTGTTACATAGTGTGAGAATGACAGCGAGTATGTGTAACTCACCCTCCATTATAGAAACATAGGGATGACAGACCTTTAATCATGATTTACACCTGTCCTCTTACCTTCCTAAGCTGTGGCCAGCTCACATTAATCTTTCCCTTCTACCTTTTCGGCTTATCTTTAACTCCAGTCTTTTCATATGAAGCTTTTGTCTTTTCCTTTACATGGATGGAAGATATTTTGTTCATTGCTGAAGTTCTTAAGTTGATCAGACAGCTGGCATAATGCAATACCCAAATAAATGTACTGAAATAAAGATAATTTGTTCTCTTAAAATATTCAATTTGGGGCCGGTGGGATGGCTCAGTGTTCTAAAGCGCCTGCTTGGGAAAGCTTGGGTGGCTTCAGGGACCGAGGTTCGATCCCCGGCACCACATGCTGTGCCAGCCCTGCCCTTGGGGAGGGCTGAGCCAGCCATAAAAATGAGTGAATAAACAAATAAAGGTTCTGAAACAAGAAAAAATAAATAAAATAAAAAATTCTTAAACAAATATTCAATTTGCATTGAGACATACAACCTTTAATATCTATTGGTTTCTCTCATATGATAAACCCAAATCAGAAATAATGAGCCAAATAAAAATTAAGCAATAGGAAGCAGAGGGATGGCACTTTCTCAAAGGGAAGAGTGCAGAAAGGGGAAATGGACAGAGGGGAGAGGAAGGAAAAGAAAAGCGATAAAAAAAGGGGTAAATATTATAGATTGTGTGGCAGTACTAGGAAAAACAACATCCATTTCAAACTGCACAGGAGGATGGTAAACGGAAAATAAATGTATGTTCAATTTCAAATGCATCACAAATGTGAATATAATTCGTCATCATGTTATTTATTGGTATTTCATTGTTTCAGCGGCAAGAGCATGTTTAAAATATCTGAAAATTTCTAGTATCAGCAATCAGATTGAACCTTCCCTCAGATCAATACAGCTCTCATGTTAGGAAAGTGTCTTCTGAATTAGCTGAAATTGCTAATAGATAAGACATTATTCCAAAACCTTTTTCTCACCCCTAGGCTGAAATCGGATGCTCGGTTGGATCAATTATGTTCCAACTGCTCATTGCCCTTTAAATGCACGAGCAATAATTTGTTTTGAGTGAAAATTACAATGGGTTAGCTAAAGAGACAAAAGGCCCAGCGTGCAGAACCACACGTGTCAAGCATGACACGTAGCAAACCTGCTCAACTAAGTATGGGGAAACTCGGTGTACTTCAGCACTGCTGAAATATTCACATTGTTGAATGACACATTTGACTCTGAAGCTAAAACTTAAGTAAAACTGAAAACCATTTTTAGTGTTTTTGACAAGTTTTGGATGAGGGAGAAAGGCCTTTGTACAAAAACTTTACAATCATTTACACCTTCTTGTTAGCAATAGTTGATATCAATTCTACTTATCAATACAATTAAGTTTTATAATTTTATTTTGTATTTTACATATGGATTGTGTGTGAGGTATTTATGACTAAAAACTATTTTCCCTAGTTTGGAATTGAAATTATTCCTTTACTTTTTTATTATTTTTTTTTTGTTGCTGTTGTTTATATATTTTAGGAAGGGGTCTACAGGGTGTTCAGGGTCTCACTACTAGATTGGACTCATAATGATCCATCCTCCCAAGAGCTGGAATTACAGGCATGGGCCCAGTCTCAGTTGCCATCTCAGTGTGTCACAAGGGTGGGACCAGCACTGCAGGACTGGGGACTGAAACCCTGGCCCCTGTTCCTGCTTGCAGATGTTTTAATCTGTGGAGTTATTCTTTCCCAGGTTTTGTTACATTTTTTTGTTTGTTTGTTTGTTTTGTTTCATTTCGTTTTGTTTTAAATTTACATATTCAGTACAGTGTCTACAGGGCCTCATTATGTAGAGCAGACTTGTAGTGATTCTCCTGTTCTCAGCTTCGCAAGTGCTGGGATTATAGATGTCTGCCACCACACACAGCCTCAGTCAGCCATTCAGCGCACCCCGGGGGTGGGGCCAGGAGGACACACCAGGGAACAAAGCCTGGTTCCTGAGTCTGTCTAAGCAAGTACTTTAATCCACTGATCTGGCCAGCCCTCTTACACTTGTCATAAACATTTAGAGAGGAAAAGTGAGTATTTAGGTGACAGTTAATGAAAGTAATTCATTTTTTTCCACCTGTAATTAATAAGAAATTTTTAATTGGGCAGGATGATACATGCTTGTAGTCCCAACAGTCAGGAAGCTGAGGCAGGAGGATTGCTGTGAGTTCAAGGCCAGCCTGGACTACATCATGAAACCCTGACTCAAAGCAAAGGAGCAAATAAACAATAAACAAAAAACAAAACAACAACAACAAAAAGGAGGTATTGCTGTAATACTCAAAAGCATGCTTTACATGACACATTACTGGCAACTCCCTGTGCTGCCACTGTTGCGGAAAACGCACCACCCCTGTCAGGATTCTGTCAGTCGCCCAGAGAACAGTTCCTCTTCAAGATCCAGGGGCTCCTGTCTCTTAGAATGGGCTGGTCACCAGTGAAGCAGAACTGGTTGCTAGGATACCCACTGTATAAACCAATCCCCAGTTCACAAGCCATTCTGCCTCTGGTTTTCCTGCTTGCTTATTGGGAGCCACAGGATACCATAGTCATGACCCCCCTACATAGCACCAGGCACACAGAATCGTTCAGTAAGAACAATGGATCCCTACATTTAGCGCCTGAACCGGGACCTCCGTAGGAGGTAAGTGCGGGCGGAGGAACCACTTCCAAAAAGCGCGCACAAAGCGGAAGTGGAGTTGTCAGAGCCAGCAGTAGCCTGCGTTGGCGCGCTAGCTGTAAAACTTGGCTATGGAGGTTCACTAGGGACAACAGGGCTCACTAGGGTGAGGAACGGGCTCACTACAGCCAGAGAAGTAACGAAGAACCAAGAGACAAAGGATTTAGATAAACCTAACAGAGATTCGATTGCATGAACAATGGGAAAAAGTTTCCAGAACCGTAGATGTTGACAGACTTAAAGGGATGTATATAAAAAAAATGTTTTTGTTGTTCTTCTTAGGTTTTTTGTTTTTGTTTTTGTTTCTGTGCTACTTTCTAAGACTATCATAAAAGACTTATTGTGGAGTACTGTTTTAAAATCAAGTCCCACATCGGACAAGGATGGTAGAACAAAAGTACAGGAAGTAGAGCTTAAGCCCGTTAGCTTTGCTCAATTTGAGGGCAAAAGAAAACGTTATTTTAAATCGTGAACCGTTGATGTCAAGCAGCACAGCCCTGCTGGGCTGAGGGGTGCAAACTGGGTTTCTGGAGGCTTCTGGATTCCAGTCTCAGGCAAACACCAATGGGATTCCCCAGCTACCTGCCCGTCTGTTTGCCTCATCCAGCCACAGAGGTCGGTGCATACCACCACCTACCGTCCTGTGTGCCTGGTGCCATGTAGGGGGGCATGACTAGGGTAACCTGTGCCTCTCGACACTTTCTTACCCAGAGTAAGCCATAAATCACCAGAGGGAAGGGCTGGTATTCCATTAATGATTCTTCTCACTGTCCATTGGAAAAAAACATGTTATTTCAGTGCTTCTGCTTGTCATTGTTGCGTGCCTACCCCTGTATGTATTCCACTTAATACATTTAAGCAGTCCCAAGCTTTTGATAGAACTAGCAACACACACTGATTCTCACTTAACTTTTTTTTACATTATAGTGCTTTAGTTTATACCGACATTTTATTAATATAAATATTTCTGTTGCCATCTTGATGGCCCCTTCATAAACTTTTATCACTGGTTAAGTAGCTTCGATGTAGAATTACTATGCAAATTTTTTTCATATATATATATATATATTCTTTGTAAGATGATTCTGGTATCTTTTTCAGAAAGAAAGGTTTTTCAGAAAGAATACCAAATAGAAAGAAAGAAAGAACGTTAGAAACAGTACAAATTTTCACTAAACAAGGAAATAAGAATTCAATAATGGTTGCTGCATTGCCTGATGTCATCTTCAGATTAGTTGCATCTATGCAGATGTTTTGAATAATTGTACTTCTGCTTTCCACTGGTCTTGTGAAAGGATCAGTTAATTCTTCAATTTTTTTCTCTTTGTTCTTTGTATCATTTTTCTCATGAACTTCTTACAATATTTTTTCACTCTTTTTTTTTTTTCTTTAAACCAATCTTGTTCCGGGCGTGGTGGTGCACGCCTGTAATCCCAGCACTCGGCAGGCTGAGGCAGGAGGATCGGTGCAAGTTCGAGACCAGCCTGGGCTACAAAAGTGAGCTCAAGGCCAGCCTGAGCTGCATAGCAAGACCCTGTCTCAAAAAGACAAAATAAATAAATAAATAAACCAATCTTGTATATTTATATGTAGTAATCTTTACCCATTTTTATGAGAAGATATTTTAATAAAATTGATTTGAATCATTATCTTATGAGTGAACATATCACATATTACTTGAGAATTTTCTTTTTTGTTCAGTTTCAACTTTGAACACAATACACTGTCCTTAGCAAATTTTTTTTTTCTTTTTGAGACAGGGTCTCACTATGCAGTTCAGGCTGGCCTTGAGCTCAATTTGTAGTCCAGGATGGTCTCAAGCTCACACTGATCCTCCTGCTTCGGCCTTCCAAGTGCTGGAATTACAAGCTTGTGCAACCATACCTGGCTTTTCCTTACAAATTCTATCATTTTTTAATTGAATTATTGTGTCACATTCTAAGACATTCTGCAGATACTATAAACCATATGTAACTTTATCTATACTATTTCTCCCAGTACATCCACATCTGTGAAAAAGTTATTTATGAACTCAGCTCCAAAAGTGTACAACATACCCAGAATAAAATCCTACAACTATAACAAGATACTACCACAAAAGTTACTTAGAACTTAAGGTTTGTTTTTTTAACTGTCCCTTAATTTGACATTTTAAGCCCAGAATGGATCTTGAGCAACATAAATCACAGAAAATAAAGCTGCATATAACATTGGAACTTTTAGATATCTATTTGATGCTACTCAGGCAGGCTGAGAGAAAAAAAATCAAGCATAGGATAATGATTATGAAATTATTTTTAATTTCCCATAATAATCTGTATTCTTAAGCTCCCTAAGCTTGCACTTAAAATTTACAATATATACCTCCTTAGGAAAATATTTATTTCTTTCAAATTTGGGCGTAGTTCAATCATATTTTTAAAATGCTAGAGGGACTGTTCGTACATTTTGACACACCTTAGGGAAAGTTTTTAATGTATTCAGTAAAGGGTCTCACTATAGCTCTGACTGGTCCTGATCTTCCTGGTTCAGCCTCCCCAGTGCTGGGACTACAGGTGTGTGACCCAACCCCCCCTGGTCCCTGCACCTGGGGACTGGGCCGCCACAGCATGTGGATCTGGGGGTTGAACCCAGTCCCTGTGCTTGGCTAAGCAGTGGCTATGTCCACTGAGCTATCTTACCAGCCCTTTTCTGGAATATTAAACTAATCTATTTCACTGAAAAATAAACAAAAGATATGAGACCCAAGAAACATGGAGCTTCACTCATTTTTCACCTCAGCATGATCAAAATTATACTAAGTGGTATAGAAATCAGGGATGAAGATGGAGATTAATCAGAAGAGAAACGTCCAAACTAAATAGTAGTGACCCATAGATCAGGGCAGAGTCAGTTAAGAATTAGTTCTTAGGAGGGCCATCCATGTTATCCGATGGCTTGCAATAAGTTCTTCCATTCTTTTTTTTATTTTATTTTATTTTATTTTATTTTAGGGAAGGGTCTACAGGGTGTTAGGCTCTCACTACTAGAACAGACTCATAGTGATCCGTCTGTTTATAGCTTCCCAAGAGCTGGGGTTACAGCTGCATGCCACTATGGTCAGTCTCACTTGCTGTCTCTGCATGCCCAGGGTGGGGCCAGCCTGGCAGGCAGAGGATTGAGCCCTTGGCCCCTGCTCCTGCTTATAAGCACTTTAATATGCTGAGCTATTTGGCTGGACCTTTAAACCTTTAAAATATTAAAACTTAAAAGGATGGTTAGAAAGATCTATTATAGCCCTTGGTGGTGGCTGCAGTGTGAAGTGTGTAAGACATTCAAGCAAGTGAATTCACTGAAAAATGAAATAGGATAACCTACAAGCAGAAATAAAGAAAGTCTGAACATGGAGATGATTTGAGGTATAGAAGGAGAAACTTCTGAATCCTGGACAATAAAAGACAAAATTGAGAATTGTTTTGAGTATGAGAAAATAAAAACAATAAAAATTCTGTTAAGAGAAAAGCAATCTAGGGTGGTATAGGCTATTCCCTGTATGTCACAAACTCAAACTGGATTAACATCTTTCAGTTGGAAAAAAAAACTCAGGGAAAATTAAAGCTAAGAGTCTTTCTTCTACTATATCCCCAAATCCTATCTTTAGGTGCATGAATAGCAATACACAGCCAGAGACAGAGGGACGGGATGAGAAAAATGAGGGAAATGAAATAGAAGTATAATATACATTCACCTGCAAGCACACACTATAAAATCTAAAACTTTTTATCTGTAAAAGATATGCTTGTATGATTCTATGTTCAAGGAAACAGCCTACTCCTAACATCTAACATTTTACTTCTAAAACATGACCAACATGTAATAAACTATTATGATTTTCTCACAATTAAATGGATAATTTCATCACCAAATATTCATACCTCAAATGGACTAAGAAAATTCTTCCCTTTGAGAAGTATTTTGTACCAAGATCACCCTGTATATGGTTGGCAATTTAAAAAAAAATAGATTTTCTGTGTTTACAAAAAAGTACCACACAGAATGAATGAATAAATATCTTGGAAGAATCCTAGGCCCATGCTAACTGGTTCTTATATTACACGGACAAATCAATGCCATAAAAAAACAGAAGTATGAGTGGGATTTTGCTTCTGAGCTTAATGTGGAAGTTTTGGGGGACAATTGTGGAAATTACAAGGCACTGGATGAAAGTTATTTCAAAAGAAAAAAAAAAGCCATGGTGAGGAATTCTTGGAAAAGAAAAAAGAAAATGTAGTCTACCAAATAATCTTAAACAAATGTAACTAGTCATCCAAATTCGTGGCATCTTTTTTTTTTCTTTCATCTTTCAATTATTTATTTGGTACAAGGTCTTGCTATACAGCTTGGACTCATAGAGATCTTCCTGTTTCAGCCTCCCCAGTTCTGACACCACGCCTGCTTTCTGTGGACAGCCCAATGACAGCACATGCGGTGCCAGTGATTGTACCTGGGTCCTTGCACTTGCAATACAAGTGCTCAGATGGCAGTGCTGCCTTTCCTGCCCCTCATGGTATCTTTTGAAGACAGAAATGAGGTAAACATTCTCTCATAGTCACGCACTTTCCTCTGTGTAGCCCAATGATGAGACTTGAAATACAAGTTGGCTGTCAATCCTCATGAGAGTTATCACTCTCGCTATAGACACTTATCATGATAATCATTCAAGTCTGGAATACATGGATGTATAGACTCTCAAGACAATTGTTAAAATGTATTCTATATAATCTAGTAAATTAAGCTTGTTATAATTGTGGTAATTAAATATGGATCATAGTAAACATTTAATGAGTAAATATTTCAATTAAAGGCATGGTATGCATTGACAGTGATACTGGATATCTTTCATTAGCTTTGGACATAAGTTAATAATTGCTTCATTATGAAAAATGCCCTCAGGTTACTATAAAATAGAGTTACCCTTCTATTTCTAGTCAGTGAAGGAACAAGGTATCAACAAAAGAAAGCCAAACCTTGCTTATTTCAGACTGATTAAGAAAGGGAAACAAGCTGGGTGTGGTGGCGCAGGCCTGTAATCCCAGGAGTTGGGAGGCTGAGGCAGGAGGATTGGTGCAAGTTCGAGACTAGCCTCGGCTACAAAAGTGAGCTCAAGGCCATCCTGAACTGCATCGAGAGACCCTGTCTCAAAAAGACAAAAAAAAAAAAAAAAAAAAAAAAAAAAAAAAAAAAAAAAAAAAAAAAAAAAAAAAAAAAAAAAAAAAAAAAAAAAAAAAAAAAAAAAAAAAAAAAAA
>PVJA010005283.1:0-55000 GCA_004027025.1 Myocastor coypus | reverse complement strand
AAGGAAACCAAGGATGAAGTTGGTATGGTGGAGCACATCTATAATATCAGCACTCAGGAGACTGAGGTAGGAAAAGGGCCCTGAGTTTGAGGTCAGGCTAGGTTAACTAGATGGTCAAATGATGCAGCCTAACCTATACAGGAAGATCTAGTATCAAAAGGTTGAGAGAGAGAGAGAGAGAGAGAGAGAGAGAGAGAGAGAGAGAGAGGTGGGAGTAAAATGAATTGTTCATCTATATTTTAAAAACATATAATAGAAAACCTATTACCTACAACATCTAAAAGTAAAGTAAAACCATTAAAAATGAGAATGTAAAGAAACTTTGAGGCTTGGAGTCTGAATAATTGAAATAGGAGCTAAGTTATGCCCATATATACATTCAAATATATGTTAAACTATTTTATAATATAATAATCTATTAATATATTTTATTATATTTATAATATTTTATAATATTTCTTTGTGAAATGTATTTTTATTGCATATTAAGGTAAAACATCATAATATATATTGGAAACCATAGAACTCTTTGAAATATGAATTATAAAGTAGATTTAATGCTGCTATATCAAGAGACTATGCCATGGGCCAATGGTATTGTCAGTAAGTGAAATATCTACACCCTGTCCAAAAGTGCTTCCCTTTTATTTTATTTTTTTTTCCTTGATCGGTCAGTTCTGTCACAGGACATTTTTTTTTAATCTGTTAAACTCAATAACAACCAGAGGACCTGAAATCATTGGATCCTCTTTCTTATTTATAGATTTTTTTTCCAAGTTTTTTCAAAAGAAGAAGAAACTGAGCCATACAAAAGTCTGTGATGACTTCAACAGTGTGTTGAAGAGTTTGACCTATAACTTTGACCTCCCCAATATAACCAGCACTGATGACACCCAGTTAAACCTGAAACCTTTTCAAGTGAGACCACCGTGGACTAGAAGAAGTCCCTCTATTACACACTAAGAGAGAAATTAGGGAAGCCACACCTTTTACAGTAACATCCAAAAAACGAAATACTTAGCAATCGATCTCATAAAGGATGTCAAAGATTTATACATTGAAAATTATGATATTCTGAGAAAAAGATTGAAGAGGATTGGAGAAAATGTAAAAACATTCCATGCTCCTGGATAGCAAGAACCAACATTGTGAAAATGGCCATACTCCCTCAAATGTTATACAGATTCATTTCAGTCCCAGTTAACATACCATTAGCATACCTCACAGAGCTAGAGAATACTTTTTTGAGATTCATTTGGAACCAGAAAGAACTCAGAATATCAGAAGCAATCCTGGAAAACAAAGGAAAATCAGGAGTTATCACAACTCCTGATCGGAAATTATTCTACAAAGCCACTGTCATAAAATCAATATGGTACTGGCATAGAGACAGACCTGTGGCTCAGTGGAACAGATTAGATGATATAGACAAAAATGCAAACACACTCAAGCACCTTATCTTTGATAAAGATGACAAATATACTTACAGGAAGAAATAATACCTCTTTGGAAAATAATGCTGGACAAACTGGCTTTCCACATGTGAATGGCTAAAATTACACTTATTCCTATCACCATGAACAGAGCTACAGTCAAAATGGATCAAAGGTTTAATATTAAGTCAGAAACACTAAATCTTCTTGAGAAAAATGTAGATAGAAGCCTTAAAGACATAGGGGTAGGTAGAGAACTCATGAACAAAAACAGGGGCTGGGGTGAGAACGCCAGGGCACAAGTGCCTGCCTGACGAGTGCAAGGTCGTGTGTTCGAACACCGATCCTGAAAATAAAAAAAATGCTAAATGGAAAATACTTTAAAGAATCAATAACCGATTCATCTTCTGAAATATTTTTCTCTTCTTTTTAAATCAAATCTCCAGCAGAATAAAAGAAATTCAATAAACTTTGAAAAATGTATAACTAACTGTCCTTTCAACAAAGACCTTCTATCTAGAATACATAAAGAATTGAAAAAGTCAGGCCTCCCAAATTTGAAGACCTGATCCAAAAATGGGCATCTGAGATGACTATACACTTCTCAGAGGAAGAAATACAAATGGCAGGAAAATATATGAAATAATTTTCAACATAATTTGTCATTTGAGGAAAACAAGTTAAAACAACACTGAGATTCCATCTTACCCCAGAAAGAATGGTTAACATCAAGATCTGCCAATAACAAAATCTAGTACTGTACCAACTGTGGAGAAAAAAGAACTCTTCTGCCCTGTTGGTGGGAGTGCAGACTTGTACAGCCATGTGTGGAAATCAGTGTAGAGAACCCTCAAAAAAATGAGGCCTTTAAGGTCCCATTCAAGCCAGTTATTTCCCTCCTGGGTTTTATTTTTCCAGATGAACTGAAAACCTCATATGACCGTGGTATATGTGCATATATGTTTATAGCAGCACAGTTTGTTAGCATTAAATCCCGGAAATAACTCAGATGCCCATTAACAGAAAAATTGATAAAGCAGATGTAGTACTTTTACACAACGGAATATTGTTCAGCTATAAAATGGGATAATTTGGAGTCTTTTGTCAGTAAATGGATGTAGCTAAAGAACATACTCTTAATTGAATTATATGAGACCTGCATGTGTAAATATTGTATTATCTCCTTAGTATGATATCCTGAAAGTGTAAATGCCATCTAAAGGATACAAGAGAGACTGAGAAAAGAGAATGAACTTATTCAAAAGAAAAGATTTACTGAATTGAGAATAGGAGAGGGAGTAGGGAAAGACATTTATCTATATATGTGGCCATGATGGCCTGGACTTTGCATTTTTGCTAATCTATGTAAAGAAATGGTTAATGATTTAATTGGCTTTATCTGGTAACGAGACTGGCTGCAAGACACCACTATGTATTACAACAAATACTCTGAAATCCATAGTAACTTATTAAATGAAATTGTGTATCACTTTTATTTTTTTTTCAGTTTTAATTGTAATTTGTACTCTCCTTAAAAAATAAAAGAAAATAAAAGGAAAAGGTCTGACTGTTCTTTGGAGCAAATGTTCATGGGTTCTTGTAAGAATACTCTGGGTTCCCAATGCAGGAGTTAGTACGAATCTGGAAGGAGGCCTTAGGGTCAATCCTCCACGGTCTTTTGTTGCTCACTAAAGGGTGGAAAGGTGTTTGGTGCTGGAGAGTGTATTGGTCAGGGTTTTACTTAGAGAAACAGAACAGATATAATATAAGGTTGTTGGTATTAACACAAAATACACAATGTATAAGAAATTATAAGATTGGTTTACAATAGTCAGCCACAGAGGCCTATAAGGAAGCCTGCAGAGGGCGTCTGCATGCTCTGGACTGAAGAATTCAGTTCTGAGGTCTGAACTTCACTGAAGCGCTCCATGTAAGTCTCTATCCATCAGCTGATGGGTCTGCGATAGAAGACTGAAGTGTCTGTAATGGATGCTGAAGAGTCTGCGATGGACGGCGAAAGATCCAAGCTGGAGGTTGAAGAGTCTGCGCTGCAAGCCAGATGGATGAAGTCCAGGCTGAATGTGAAGACTGAAGCTTCTCTGATGAAGTGAGGTCTTGACTCTTTCCTCAGCCATTTAAAAAGTCTCTTAGTGCTCAGTCATTCTGATATGGACACACTGTGCCCTAGGGTGGAACCAATCATACCCCAGAATGGGCCCTTGATCCCGCTCTTGGGAGGAGCCAGTCATAACCTAGGCAGACCCTGGTCACTCTCCAGGCAGGAACCAATTGTACACCAAGGCAGGACTCCCAACAACAGGGAACCAGGCTGCTGAGTCATCCAGCCAAGTTGACATAATGTGTAAACCACTATAGGGGGTAAGGTTGAGAAAGATTTAGGGAAAGCACCTCAGCTGTTTTTGGATCTGAGGGAGGCTTTGAAAATGTTTCCTGGAATAGTATGGCTATCCATATCAGTTTTGGGTCTACACTCAGTTGTGGATGATACCCTCATGTACACTTTGGACAGACACTTGTCTTTTTTGAAAGGACAGACAATGGCTGGATTATCCTTACATGCACAGAAGAACAATCTTAAGCAAGATGTCAGCCACCTCTGCAGCTGAATCAAGTATCCTTGTTCTTCATTTTTCCTCTAGGCTGTAGATGAATAGTTCAAGTGATATGTGTAGCCAAGTCATTCTCTAGTACAAAGGAGGGGCCAATATCTGCATAGATCTGAATCATCTCGGACTATGTAGTCCATTTTTGCAGGCTCCTAAAGTCACTTCATGGCATTTATTTGCATTTTTAAAATGTATTTGTTTGCTTGTTACAGAGTTGTACTACACAGCTCAGACTCATAGTGATCCTCCTGTTTTCAGCCTCTCCAGGTGTGGGATTATAGGTGCGCAACACTACACACGACTCTGTGGCTGGCTCAGCCCACCTTGGGGGCAGGACTGGTGCAACATGTGGTGTTGTGGGTGGAATGGCAGACCACACACGTGGATAAGCTTGCCTAAATAGATGCTGTAGTCTGCTGAGCTATCTCACTGGCCCCTTTATTTGCCTTTCTGAAGTCGGACTGTTGAATGACTGACTTGTCAGCCCCTGTGTCACTGATGATCCTTTCACCAGCTTAAAAAAAGCATTTTGGAAAAATCCTGAAAAGGTTCATCAGGACTCTGGTGAATGGTGATCAGATCAAGGGATGCCTCAAGCTTTATATCAAGTTCTCTCCAAGTCCATGTGGCAGCTATTTTAATTTGTTCATATGGTTGCAATTCAAAAGTAAATTGATCACTTGTAGCAGCAAAGGCACCTTCTCTGATTAGCATTTCTTTTGTAATGGCCGTGTTGTGAGCAGCATTGCAAATGACTCGATCCAGTCACATTTGAGAAAATGTCTCTTCTACCATAAATAATTCCTTGGATTTAAACATGCTTTAGTTATTTCTTTCCAATCATTTGGGACCATAACCTCTTGTCCTGTGAGCTCTATAAAACTCAAGGTAAAAGGGGAGGTGGGGCCATAGATAGCTGTCTCTTGCTTTAGATCTTCTAAGGTCTTAAAGGACAGATCTTCACAAAGTTTTATAACTTGTCCTGGCTTATTGGGATCCTTGAGTTTAGCAGCAGAGTAGACAAGTTGAAACTCTTCGAGAAACTCTTGCCCTGCCTGGCCTCGTTCAGCACTCATTTCAAGGGACAAAGAAAGGAAGACTTTATTCTGTGAAACATGGAAGTCTCAGCCTGCGATACAGCAAAAATTTTGAGAACTGGGAAAACAGAAACTGCCACTTGTGGTATCGTCAAGGTGACTGGTTTTACTTTGGGCTACTGTGAAATGGAAGTTGTAGTGAAAAGCTCCTTTAGTGCAGGATGCTCTTCTTTGTTTTCCACACCTCCTTCTTTATTTAATTGAGCAAAGTGGAAGAGTCCAAGCTATACTGGGGCAGTGTGGGACAACGGCTCCATTGACGTTTTGCTTTTCTGGACTTAGTTTTAAGATAGTTCTCCGAGCCAATTCTCCTCAAAAGCCATATGATCATTGAGACACTATCGGGTTCAGGACCACAATAAAAAATGAAATATAGGAATCAACACAACAGGCACTGGTGTATACATCTGTCGTTCCTGAAACCCTTTTTGTCCCATGTTTTATACCTGATGAAGTCAATATCGATGAGATCAATGCATTTCTCTGGTTTATGGTTTTCCTGAGCCTGTTTTAGCAAACAGCCCATTTGTTTGTTTGTTTGCTTGTTTTCCATGCACACACTTGGAGATGTCCCTCTCAGCCGGTATATGAAGTTCTTCCTGACACCCAAGTTCCTATTCAGGCACCAAAACCCCACATCCAGTACAGCTATAAAAATTCCTAGAGGTAGAATGATGGGGAATGAAGAAAGGAAGACAGAAGTCAGAGTGTAGGAAGCTGAGGTTAGTTAAAGCCTCCTCTCCTGGTGGGAGAAAATGAGTGGCTCAAAGACTGCAGTTCATTTATCTATACAGCAGGAAGATTAATCTAGTCTGAGGGATTGAAAGGAAAAAAATGTAAAACAGGACACATTTTATAAGACAATTTTATAATAGATCGCCCCAAGAATCATATACAAAAAGTGCAGTAAATCTGTCCACGTACTAATGACCAAAGAATCCAGCTAAGGACCTGGATCCTGCATGAATTCAGCTGAAGATGTAGATTTTGAATCATTGCCTCCCATAAGCCAAATCTGAGGCCGAGATCCCAGCACAATGTCTTGGGGAAGTTGCTTCATGGAACTTCGCTGGAAAGGCTGAGAGGTCAGTGGTGGAAATTAGAAAATCTATGCCAGGAGAATGAATGATCTGTGGTAACAGGATGAGGGATCTGAACTAAAGCTAGGAATCAAGGCACGTGTTAAGAACCACAGCCTTCGCAAAAAGTACCACAGTCATTATCGGTAACAGTGAGCTCCCAAACTCCTCCAGAGGTGAAAAAAAATCTGAGTTCCTATCAGGAAAGCCATTGTGACAGGCTTCTCCATGACAACGAACTGTGTATCATCTTTCTCTCTGGAGCCAGGAAGCCATGCTCAAGATGAGGACCAGAGTTCTCCCAAAATGCACCATAGCCATTCTCAGGGACTGTAAAATCTCCAGCCCCTCCTCTGACAAAAACAGCCAAGTTCATCAGAAAAAACAGCATGACAAGTTGCCTCAGCAGAATAGCCCAAGAGAACCTGCAGCTTCCAACAGCTTCTCAAAATAGCTTCTCTAGCCTTGCCTCTTATGGTGCCTGCAATAATCGTCAGGTGGGGCTCCCACAGTCCTCACGATGCCATTCAAGTTCAGAGTGTGACTAGTTGATCACCAGGTATAAATCCAGCACAGTGCATGTTAGACGAAACTCTTCTGCCTTACAAATCGTCCGACTCAGCTGCCCTGTGCTCAGTGCGCTTGAACACCTTGATCCTGATCTGACCCATCTCAGACACTACACGGTTTGGGGAATTTCTTTGCTTTAGCCTTGAATATATCATTGATCTCAGCTGCAGTCTCTCTCCCCATAGTAACTGCATGTATGAGAATTTAGGAGACTATTTGAAGTACTCACAGGGGACAACAAGTAAAATCAAGAAATGCGCAAAGATCCGTGCACATCTCCTTAGACTGTATGCTTCTTCTGCCATACCTGCTGGCTCTCAGTGAGATGCCTCATGAGGAGAAAACCGGAGTCCCGACTAAGCTGTCACTTTGAGGACCCGTTACTGAGCACTAGCTTTCACCCTAGACTGATGCCACAGAAACCGTGATGGATATAACCACACGGTTGTATCACACACCCGCCTCTATTTCAGACACTGTTCTAGAGACTGCAGACATCCTCATTAATAAAGGCCCTTTAGATAAGAAAACTTCAAAGGGGTTGGTTGTGCAAGCATTATGGTGGAGATAATGCTTATGCAATATTATGAGTAATTTCCTAAATGAGCATTGGAAGTTATGTGTAATCGCCAAGATTATTTTGAGAGATTTATACTAACAAGTCATTAAAAGCATTGTAGTTTAAGAAGGAACATAAATTTCACTTTAAGCAATAAATCTCTTCTAGAATAGGTTAAGGAGTTGAGGGAATGCCATTAATATTGTTTAAAGTGACTCAGTAGAAAGGAAAAACAAATAAATGCTTAAGGAATTTCTGTTGCTTGCATGAAAGCCTTGGACATCTCCAGCCTTCACAGCCAGCTGGTTCTCCTCAGCATTCTGTTTTGCCATTTGGGAAAAAAAAAATTTTGAGATGCAAGTAACACCCTGCCCAAATTATACCTGAAATCATGCAGACACCAGTTATAAGAACTCACAATATATTCAACTACACACAATTCCCCTTTGCTCTCTGCTATCAGGAGCCATTGTTAGGACTGGTACAGGTTCTGTGCACCGGTCACTGCGCTGTTAGAACTCGCCAAGGAAGCTCTGTACACCTTTAAACTCAGTGATTGATCTTTCATATGTGAAAGCAGCAGTACAATTTTTTTTTCAAACTTAGATTCAAATAATTTACCACAATTTCCACTTCCGTCAAATGCCAACGACCTCTCTTTACATGTAGTCGCCAAAATTGGATTTATGCATATCTTCATTTATATTCTTACTACCTCAAGGGTCTGGAATCATAACGCATGACTGAAACTAATCACAAGTTCTGTGATGGGGAGCAGACGATGACTTTCCCTTACGTTGCTTTTGTCAGAGTAAAAGACAGAAGAAGCAAATGACTTTTGATTGGATGTTATCATTGCTCTTTTTTTTTAATTGAAGTCATTTTGCCCATTTCTTTCCTATAATTCTTATAGCAAAGGAGTGTGTATTATTATCTAAGACACATTCCAAATTTCAATCCCTTTCAAGACATTACAACACAAATCAGTGAAATCCATAGTTATAAAATGTTTCTGACACATTTAATATGAATAGTCTATCATGCTTTTACATAATTTGTAAAATAATAAAAAGTTGAAGATTCGGCATTTAGAGCTGAGTTAATCAACACAGTGAAATGCACAACTTTTCCTCAGCTCCATGTATATATCACATTATCACTAACTTGTCAGAAACTTGAGATGGCAAATGCTATTATCCATAAACTGTATTTATGAAGCCTTGGCAAAACGAGTTAAACAAAGACCATCCCCTTGGTTCAACCTGAAGCAGTTATTCTGGTTCTCATGCAATTAAATCTAACTCCCTTGTCATTATATGTGGAAAAGAGAAGAGAATCCCTCGCTCCGTTGATAACACTATGCACACTTACCATAGAGATGCACTATGTGTATCTGGAAACTTTCTAATTACCACCTGCTTGTGGAAACACTTATTGCAGAAATTGGTTCACCTGAAGATATTCAAGAGTGCCAAAACAATTCTAACCTGGGCCGAAGACAGGGTGAGGTAGTGTGGAACAGTATGGAGTAATAATCAATTCCATCAGTACAGCAATGTAGTGACACAGAACAATTCTATTTCTCCAGCTGGACTCCTTGGCAACATCTTCCCAATACATGCTTCCTGTCACAGCAGTTTCCTGGAACAATCAAGTCTGTTCTCTGTGGCCTTAGGCTGATAAACAACCTTCCAACAGTTTGTTATTCACTCACCTCTACTGTCTCTGAAGGAGACAAGAAAGGATTATTCAAAAGGTTATGCTCAAGCTGGGCCAGACAAAATAAGTTCCACTTGAGTACACAGTGAAGAAACGATTCATCAGTCCATCTCCTTTCATCAAAAAGACCACAGCGCACATACATTTGAATTTTCCAGCCAATATAAAAATGCCTTTGAGATCTTTGACCTAGGCAGCAAAATTATTTATTCCCTATCACAAATCTTTTCAACAGAAAATATATGGGAAGCAATAAGGGGCAATACATGCACATATAAACAATATGAGATTAATCATTCCCCAAATAAAAACGCTTCTTAGAGTCTTTTATCTGACTTGCCCTATTCCAGATTCCCCTTGAATCAAAGGGGAGAAAAGAGGGCGCAGTGGACAAAACAAAGCTTTGAAACTGACACATTACACCGCTCAACGTTCCTTGCCAGAGGTCACTTAGGAGGTTCTGTATTTTCTGATGAGCAAAAGTGATGTTTAAAATGCCATCGTGTTCTCTCTGCTACAAAGGTTGATCTACTGATGAATATTTCATCTGAAGCTTCAAAATAAAGGACAAGCTCTCGAAAAACATATTTTTGGTGGATATGGATCGTACTTTAAGATGTATCAAGGTACGGTATGTTTTAAACATCACAAATAGGTAACTATTCCCTTGAGCCAGGAATAGGTGTTTATACCCATCAGTTCCACAAGTGTCTTCCTCTTTGGCCTCCTTCTCTAGCTAAGCTTCTCCAGCTCAGTTACACCAAGAGTTTGCTTAAAGCAAACCCTCCGTACTCAGCAGGCACTAGCCGTAGGCTAGTGGCATTTCTATAGTCTTCTGCTGTGGTTTTCTATCGTATTACTCTGCTTTTCTCATTTGCAGGTTGAGTTCGCTCACCAACTCAGTCATGAAAGCAAAACTCTTCATGGTTTCTATGTACTTTGACTGTCTAGCATAATATCTGAAATACTGCGTACCCTCAAATTTGGTTGAATGCATAAAAGGAAAAATACTTTCATGAATTTCCTTTCGAAGAAAATAGTTCAGAAAATTTTTATGGCCACCAACACCTAACCTTTTCCCATTCTTAAAAATAAAGGTCCCTGTAGTTGGTGGCACCCCTAGAGTAAAAAGTTCCAACAATGTCTTCCAGCCTAAATCTAAAACATTTACAGTAATTCTGAAGCAGGATGCTAAGGTAAAGTATACCAAATATGGCTATGGCCACAGGCAGGGACCTGTTAACTGCAAAATCTCAGAACACATGTGTGCTTTTATCTGTCTTATTTTCCCTTTTTTAATTTTATTTTTCCTTCCTTTTTACTTGGTCCAAACTTGATGGGGCAAAAGAGACTCCATTTTTAAAGACGGTCTCTTACGTTCACTTAAATTTTAGGTAACCTTACTCATTCACTGCCTCCCACATACATAACTGTAAATCCACTTAAAGAAAGCCAGGGTCATAAACTAGGAGCAGATAGTTAGGACAACTTTGACAAAGATGGTCAGAAGTGTCTGGGATATGGACGTAATGCTGTAAAATTCCTGGACGTAATGCAGTGTGATTACTATGGAAATCTGACAAGTATATGACCTGATAGAAAAATTCATGTGGGTACCAACAACTTTGGAAGCCCTGACCTAAACTCAGGGCATCAGTCAGTCACAAGCTTGAGGTACAGCTTCGCTGTCCCTTTGCACTTGTCCCTTTTGTGAGGTGTTATCTTTTCTGCCTGTTATCTGCTGTTGTAAACTGAAGAACCTGTTTATTCCATACTCTTATTTTTTTTTTTCCATACTCCTGATAAATCTGAAACCCCGGCAGAAGGAGACTCCAGAAGCCCCCAAACCAAGGAACAATTCTTCCCTCTAGGCTCATGAGCCACGTGGAGACAAATGGTCCAGAACTGGACAGAGGTGAACAACATGGGAAAGCTAATTCCCCAAGCGCGTCAGTGGAGCCCAAGGTTCCTTGGTCACTTGAGGAGCAAGCTGTCCCTTCTCAAGGACTCCCTGGAGCACAGATATACGCCAATCAATTTGGAACACAAAATAATAAAAATGAATGATCACTGTACCACAATATTGACACTTTACAGGTATTTGTTTCAGAAATTAGACCAAAATTTAACTAAAAAGACTAAATTTTAGACTGCAACAGCAAGAAAAGCCAGCAAAATTTGCACAAGGAATAGAGTACCAATTTCTGAACTGCAAATTTACCTATGATACTTTCCTTGTTCATTTATCTTCACTGTTTCCTTTTCTTAAGTCTTAGGAACATTTGATATACCAATGACCTATACATAAGGAGTGAGTGTCAGATCCCAGCAAGCCAGGCTGCATCCTCAACAATGTTGATACAATATTCTTTGTTTGTCAGTGTTTGACCTCATTATGTTTTAAAATGGGTCAGAGGGACAAAGAATGCATGTAGACCATATTTAATGGCAGAGTTACATTTCAAATGCTTCCATGTACTGAAATCATTGAAACAAAGAGGAATACCAAATAACATTTTATGCATATAAAATTTGCAATGCAAGACATGAACCATGCTGACATCATTTTCCCATAGTTCTCCTTCGCCTACTTTTCTCTGTGTGTGTGCTCATGGGGCTTTGCTCTGCGGTGCTGGGAAAGAAAACCACAAAAGAGTGATGATCTTTTAAACCATCAGAGACTTACATGTGCATTTCTTTCATGTAGGTGTTTTCCTTCTTCCACAACTGTGTGCTAAATGTTTCCCATTATAAGAAAGAAAATACTAAGTTGTCTTAGTTACTTTTGTACTCATTGCTGGGACAAATACCCGGCACTCAAAATGAAGGAAGGGAAGGTTTATTTAGCTTACAGTTTGTGAAGGTTTCAGTCGATATTCGGCTGGCCCAAGGCTGAGTGGCACAGGGCAGAGAGAGTCCAGTTCATGGCGATGGAGCAGCAACAAAATGGTGGCAGAGGCAGCCAACCAAACAAGACAGCAGAGAGCAACAGCAACAGCTCCAGTCTGTCTCTCTGTCTCTCTTTATGTTCCTATCAGGCTCTCTGCCTTAGGATATCCTCCCTAGAACACACCCATAGTCCCAGCCCTACTCAGACTGATAACCCTATCAGTACTAAAACACATAATCCCAGTGACTCATGAGTCAAGTCTCAGTCTATAGATGTCCCCGCCCAATGAGTACATGAGGCTTTGCGGGGACAACTAGACATAAACCATGACATCAGTATACTGAGTGTAGTTCTTTCGCTTTATAAAAACCACTCCACTGTTGGTTTAACATGTGTTTTCATAAGCATTCAGAAAGAGCAGGACATGTTACTCTTTTAAGGGGAGTACCTGTGTTATGGCTTGTGCTTAGTTGTCCCTGTCAAGCTGCATGCAGTTGTAGGGTAGGATTTTGGAGGTTGTGATTGACTCATCTTCTAGTGCTGGGATTGTGGATGTAAGTGATGCTGGGATTATGGGTATGAGTGTTACTCATACCTTGGGCTGGATAAGCCTGGGTGCAATATAAGGAAGAAGGAGAGGCTTACTCCCTGCCTCTGCTGCTGCTGTCTTTGCCACTTCTGCCTTTTTGATCTTTATGTTTTACTGTTTCCTAGTGTGCCCTAGGCCATGTGCCACTATGTCTTCAAACCAGCTGGGTGGGGACTGAAAACTCCACAAACTGTGAGTTAAATTCATCCTTGCTTCTTAGTTCTTGGTGTTGGATATTTTGTCCCAGCAGTGAGAAAAAACTAACTGAGATAACTTGGAATCACTGCAGCTCTTCCACACTGTGTGAAAACCACTGGAGACATGCTTCTGGTTGTGCTGTGTGGCCTCCATGAATAGCATGATCATAAAACCATGGAAACTTAGAGTAGCTTCCAGTAACATTTCCATATCATGTGTGAGGGGAGAGCGAGTGGGACATTCAGTCTACCCGGTATCATCCACACAGTCCAGTCAGTGCTGCCTTGTTCCATTACCTTATTTAGAATAGGATGGCAGCTTTCATACAAATATTCTTTAGGTAACTGATAAGGAAAAGTAGTCTGTATCTGAATGACACAGTAAAGTCAGTTTCAAAATGACTGATGGCTAAATTCAGGAACAAGGAATATGTAAACACATGGAGAGAGAGAGAGAGAGAGAGAGAGAGAGAGAGAGAGAGAGAGAGACAGAAAACAGACAGACAGACAGAGAGACAGAGACCTGTGTTTTAGATGAAGCACAGCAAATGAGGCAAGAACTTGCTTAATCTTTGATACTTGATTGTCACTTCTATTTTTATGACAAATAAATTCTTATCTATTTCTGAGAGCCCGGCAAATTAATTTCTAACCCATGAGTTTACTACCTCTACCATTATTGGCTTAGATTGAGGCATAATTTAAGTGCAACTCTTTAGGGAATAAAAATCATGACCTTTCCTCACAAATTGCACGATCCATGGCTACTACTTGTACTGCAAAGAAAGAAGGCATAATACATACACACATGAAGAAGGCATGTGAGTATTTAATCAAGGTTCCATATGACACAGGCAGAGTAGCCATGGTGACCCAAAGAAAGACCTGTGTGAGTTGCCATGTGGACTTCTGATGAAGCGTGCAGAGTGGAGAGTAAGTTGTTTGGATAGAATAACTGGAGTCTTGTGGCTATATCTGGCAGAAGTACAGCGAGTCCTGCTTGTTTTAACATTTTCTGTGTCCTTGGGCTTTTATTACTTCTCTGAAATGAAAATCTTGATATTTTAGAGGAAGACCAGTGATTTGGGTCATGGCCTGCTTCAGAGAAAATAGTCAAAGGTGTTCCTGCTACTACCTGCTTTCTGAAATGCTGTGGTTTTAGCATGGTGCTGAGGTTTCTTTGCAGCCTGCAATTTCTTACAGGATGTCCCGAATTTGTGTTGCTATTTTTTTTTATTTTTTATTTTTTATTTTTTTGGTCTTTTTGAGACAAGGTCTCGCTATACAGTTCAGGCTGGCCTTGCGCTCAGTTTTGTAGCCCAGGCTGGTCTCGAACTTTCACTGATCCTCCTGCCTCAGCCTCCCGAGTGCTCTACGCCCAGCTTATGTTCCTCTTTCTACTCAAGGCTCTCATCATTATGTTTTAACATAAAAACAAAAGCAGTCTTGATATATACCCTAAATCACCTCTCTGTCTCTCTCTTTCCATATCTGTCTCTGTCTCCTTTATGTCTGTCTCTGTCTGTCTGTCTGTCTGTCTTTGTCTTTGTCTTTGCTTTTGTCTTGTTTTAAATGTATTTGGTACAGGGACTCACTTCACAGTTCAGACTCATAGTGATCCTCCTGTTTTCAGCCTTCCCACTGCTGGGCTTACAGGAATGCTCCACTGTGACCGGTCTTGTCTTTATCTTTCTCAGAGTCTGTCACCCAGCAGATCAGGTTATACTTGAACTCACTTTGTGGCCCAGGCTGACTTCAGATACACAAGAATCCTCCTGCCTTAGCCTTTGAAGTGCTAGTATTACAGGCCTGAGCCACCAGGCCCAGATCACATTATCTTTCTGGGTTTCTGGGTAAAGCTCTATAATGATATCTGCATCAGTTCCCTACTTATGTCAGGGTACATGGATTAGCTTTGCTACTTTGATATCCTAGAGGCCAGAAGTCTGCAATAAATCTAAATCATATTGGGTTAAAAGTAAAACTTCAGCATATGTATGTATTTTTTTTTTCTTTTTTTTTTCTGGAAGACAGTAAAGGATGTATTTCCTTTCCTTTTTCAGCTAGTAACAGCCACCTTTATCCCCTGGCTTATTGCTTTCCCCTGTCCCTAAAGGACTTATGAGTCCTTTAGCCTAAAACTTGCTTCTCGCCCAAAATTTTTGCCATTGTCTTTGATTCTCTTGTTTCATTATAATAACGCTAGTGACTACATTAGACCCAACCTGAAAATCTTAGATCATTTTCCACCTCAAGCTTTCAAAGTTTTTATTTGTTTGCACAAATTTAAAGTTTTTATAAACAGTAACATAATCTCAGGATATTTTCTAGTGGATATGCTATGCATTATACATTCAACAAATTTGAAACATTAGAATTATTCTCTGATGTTCTAGAGCCTGCAGCAACATACTACTGAGAATATCAATAGTTGATAGTAAGCACTGGAAAAATGAAAAACTATAATCCTTTTTTTTTTTTTTTCCAGTACAAGGGACTGAACTCAGGACCTTGCGTTTCCCAGGCAAATGCATATTCTACTGAGCTATCTCCCCAGCCTTCAAAATTAGAATCCTATCAGCAGTCATAAACACATGTTTCAGTAGAAAATGCTCTTTTTATAACATAGGATAAGATTCATGGGGCAAAGTCAGAAAGTGAGAGATGATGGTGGGAAGAGGACTTCAGCTTGGGAAAATGAAGGGTACACAGCTGTGACTAAGAGATCACCCTGGCGCGTTGCAAAGCACGAAACGCGTTGTTATGGACTGAGGTCTGCTGCAGTTGTTATCTGAATGCGAGATTTGCAAGAGGGCTTCACAGTTCCTCATGATGAGAGGCATGATTCGGTCACTATGAGATGATTATTTGTGCTAGCAGCAATTTGGGTTTTGAGGAGGTTCACTGGCTTTTGGGGAGACCCTAGACTTACAGAAATGACTGGAGCCTTTGGGGTACCCACTGGCAGTGCAATACCTGTGTAAATCATCATGTTAGTGTGTCTGCAGTGTTTCTTTTTTTTTGAAGGAGGATGTAATGTGATGTGGAGATGCAGGACAAATCAAGTTTGTTTTGCCTGTGCATCGGCAGACACTTGCAAAATGAGTAGCACGCTTATGTGTAGAAATATGAAATGAAGGATCCAAAGTTGTATGGCAATAAAAGTCACAGAAATGAAGATAAAGCCTAGTTCTACTTTTAACTACCTAGTCAACATCTGGAGGACCAATGAAGAACCATTGCGTCTCTCTCTTTTCTTTTTTCCTTTCTTTCTTTCTTAAATATTTTTGTATTCCTCAGTCACTCATTCAGAAAAAACAAAATAAGAAACAGGAACACAAATTTTACATTTTATTAGTAACAGGTTGTCGATCCTGAGATCTGTTTGCTGTCTGTTCCTTCACTGTCTTTTGTCTCTGTTGACATAATGTCTGACATGCTAAGGATTTGAATGATTTAGATTCCAAGTATTGTAACTTTGCTTCTTCCTCTCTTCCCTCTTAAGTACACAGAGACTAAAATTCTTTTATTGGATTGAAACAAGGTTTTTTTTTTTTTTTTTTAAGAATTATTCAAGCCAGGCATGGTGGCACACGCCTGTAATCCCAGCACTTTGGAGGCTGAGGCAGGAGGATCGGTGCGAGTTCGAGACCAGCCTGGGCTACAAAAGTGAGCTCAAGGCCAGCCAGAACTGCATAGTGAGACCCTGTCTCAAAAAGACAAAACAAAAAAAAAAATTATTTTGTTTTTTCTTGTTTCAGAACTTTTGTTTGTTTGTTTATTTATTTTTATGGACAGCTCAGACTGCCCTCAGGGCAGGGTTGGCACAGCACGTGGTGCCGGGGATTGAACTGCAGTCCCTGCAGCCCCCTAAAGTTTCCTAAGCAGGTGCTTTGCACCACTGAGCCATCATGCTGGGCTCATGAACTGAAAGAAATTTTTGGAAAAGAAATAAATGGTCTTGACATTCTTCTCTCCAGTCTGCTAAGTCAGTGAGAGTTAACTCAGAGAAAGCAACACTGAAGTTTCTACTTATGTACATTCATACCCTAAGTTATACCTTGGTGGTTTTTCTTTAGCAAGATCGCCTTTGTTCAAGCCATAGTTCCTTCCTGCCAACTTGTGGTCACTGCTCAAACAGGACAGAATTTTGGTGCAGGTTGTTTTCTGTTGTTTAAATCCATTTATTCTTCTTAAAAAAATTACTTACCATTCATTGCTGCACAGCTCCCTAAAGTTCCTTTGTTTTTACTCTCCTATAAAAAGCTTATGCAAGCTCCAACTATTTAGGTCTTTTTGAATTACTTGTTTAATATGCCTCTCTTGTGCATGTACACATTAATAGATTTAGATACATCTTTCTTCTGTTAGCAGGTCTACTGTCATTTTACTTCAGCAGATTTGAACCTCTGAAAGAGGATTAAAATTCCCTTCACATCTACAATTCAAATGTAAATATACAAGAACGGTTACAGCAAAATTTTGTGACTGAAGACATCACCCAAATAACCTATGTGGTAATCAGTAGACTAGTATATAGATTAACTATGCAACGTTTGCATGATAAAGTAAATAAGGTAAAATTATATTCGTCAAAGAGGATATCATTAATAAATATAGTGTTTGCAATTCATAAGTCAGAGTCATCAACATTTGATGCTACTTTACAATGGTTTCCAAAAAAAGAGTCGAAGAAATAACAGACATATATGAGCATGTGTGTTTATGTGTGTGTGTGTGTGTGATAAGTAAAGAAACAGTGGATTAAAAATACAAAATCCAGAGAGCCAGGCAGATGGCTCAGAAGACTAAAGAGCTTGCTTTGGTAGGCACAGGGACAGGGACTCGATCCCTAGCATGCCCTGGCAACACTGCTCCCAGGGTGCACTAAGACAGTGACTGAGAGGACATGGTGGCATGCACCTGTAATCTCAGCCTCTGTGAGACTGAAAACGGGAGAATCGCTATGAGTCCCATCTTTGTAGTGAGCCCCTGTAGAGGCTGTACTTAAAAAAAAAAAAAAAAAAAAAAAAAAAAAAAAAAAAAAAAAAACAAAGCAAAAAATCTACAGATATTATCCTCATGATAATTTTCTTATTCCTGACCTTTCCCTATTTTATTCTGTCTTACCATTTATCTATAACCAAGGCAGGCTTAGTATAAGAATGTTTTCTTTCCAAAAGTCTTTAAAAATTTACTGCTAGGTAAAAGACTTGTGGAGAATTTTTCAGCTGCTAGCTAGCCTTGTGGCTGGTTGCTGTGGAGACTTTCTTATGACTAGGTTCTTTTCCAGCTAGCATCTATAAATCATAGCTCAATAACCCTTTTTTTTATATATACTCAAAGACCCCTGGGTCTCAAGAGATTTGGTTTAATAATCTCTGGTAAAAAAAAGTAGTTCAATATAGGATATCGCTAACACCTGTGACAGCTAAATAAGCCCTTTTTTATTTCAGATATCACTTTGGTTTCCAGAATTTTATTTTAATGGTACCTGAATGAAAGAGGTGGCCAAGTACAGGTGGTGAAATAGAGAGAGAGAGAGTGAAGGAATATTTTGAGTTAATATTCCTTAGATGTGGACTGAATGCAGATTATCTTTAACCTGGATTTTATATTGTTTTCTGGGTAAGAAGGTTTTATTAATAAAGCGAGTTAAGTGGTATTCAGCATCAGCTAAAATATTGCCTCTGCTGAAACTTAAAAAAAAAATCCCTATAACAAAGGACTCTGCCTAACCTTAGATTCATTTCTAATTCACTATATGGCATTTTACTTTCACACCATACTTATCACTGCTTGAAATCATTTCATTTACTTAGTTCTAAACACGTTTATTGACTTCTACTTCCTGGCTGATCGTAACCTTCCTTATCAGACTGGAACTATTTGTCTTCTTAAATTTTGTATTTTATGCACCTACCAGAGAGATGGTATACAGCAGGTGCTCAATACTTACATGAAGTACCAGAAGGCAATAAGATGGTTAAGTATGACAAAAACAAAGCATCAGGTAAGTAGGTATTAGGGAAGAAAGGAAAGACGAGCTGGCTGGAAGGTATGATTAGCTGGAAGAAAACCAAGAAAGACAGAACAGACAGAGGAAAGAAAGAAAAGCATTGAAGGAGGAGAGAAAGGAAAGGATAAAGTAGTGCCACTGGGCCTGGAATATAGCTCTGTGATATAAACACTTTCCCAGTGAGCACAATGTTCCTCAGTAGGATCCTTGGTACAAAACAAACGAACAAACAACAGCAGATAGTGTAGTGCCCAGCCATGATTGAACAATGACAAAGGCAAACAGCCCATTCGACATTATTTAACCTTTATACTAAGATTTCTGCCTTATGCACCTCAGTCTTAGTCTTTAGAACTAAGCTCTGACTTTTCTACCGTAGATCTTAAAGCTTTAAGACCACCCCGTAGTCTGTAGCCCTCCTTTTAAATGATTACCAGCTTTCTCCCAGGTTGCTGATATGTATGATTTTATCACTGTCATTACCTGATTAGTGTCATTTATAGCCTATAAATTGCAAACTAAGTGATAGCTGAAGTCAATTACCTATTAATTGAGCAGCCACTCTTCCCCCTCTAAATTATCCTTATAAACATTTTGTACATAGCTTGGAAATCAGCAGGACTCAGTTTTCTTTCTGCAGAGAAAACAATCCTGAAAGTTTTTTTCCCAGTTTCATCCATTGTGTAACACCAGATCTGACAGGCATAATTTTAAAACCATTATCTCTTTCTTTCTGAGGCTGTCCTGGAACTAATGTCTACATTCTTGAGCAACATCTGGACCACTGATGGCCCGTCCTATTTACTGTCTCTACAACAATTTGTATTTCTTTCTTGTTTGAAGCCAACCTCTACCTCCCCAATCAGGTTTTATAGTACACAGAACTGCTATTCACCCTCAGGACCTGTATCAACAGTTAACATTTCTTGTAAGCTCCAGCTCTAGGCAGATGTCTAGGAATTTTACAGGAACTCCAAATCGGATGGCTGCCTATACCCTAGCATTTGTAACATCCTGTCCTGTCTATTTTTGTTTCAAGCTATATTTCATCCAAAAAAGGACTTAAACCCCCTGATTTTACCTTTTCTTTTTCCAGTGCTAAAGATAAAGCCAGGGCCTTCATACTGAGCTATTTTAGTCATTTGTTTGTTTACTTACTTGCTTAATCATGTTTTGGAGATAATTTTTCTCTAGGTCACAAGTTGCCCAGGCTGGGCTCAACCTTACAAAGCTGTGACCCCCAACTCCCAGAGTGGTGGGCATAAACCATGTGCATCCAAGCCAGCGTTAGCCTTCTCCTCACTCAGCAAAATGGTTCAGTAGTGTAGAATTTTCTGCTGTTGAAGGGTTACTATGAGAGTGTTGTGGGTGAGTCCCGAAGTCCATATTTTTTTTTTTTTTTTTCGGGACCGGGGCTCGAACTCACAAACTTGCATTGGCCAGGCAGACACTTATGGCATGGAGCTATCTCCCCGGCCCCCCGAAGTCCATATTTAACATGACTGCTTAAGGGTGAAGTTAGCCTAGATGCTCAGAGAAAAGTGTAAAGCACTGGGCTCCTTTGGGCACAGTTGCCCTTGCTATTATGCATTCAAATAAACCAAGGTGACAACCTAGCTCGCCAATCAGCTTCTAGATCTTAACTTTACATCTGCCTTGCTTCCCTCTCCCAAGAGCCTGCATGTCTGCATTGGGTTCCCTCATGGGCCATTGTTTAACCACTACACTGCATCGGGGCTGCACTACATTGAACATTTTATCTACTAATACAAAGAAATTGTGTGTATCTTCTCCGAGCCAAGACCCCCAGATCACTTCACACCACTTAAAACCTCTGCCAAGAGTTTGACAAACAAATCACTTAATAGAAAAGACAATTTTATTTTCTGAACATATTCTAAATCATAGGCATTGTAAGAAGGTTTAATAGAAGCTATAGATCAAGTCTGGCATGATGATTTAGCAGGGCGGACAGGGCAGTCGATATTGTTCAGCTTACTCACACCCCAATTGTTATGTTCTATCAACTCTTTATTGGAAATCCATCTATTTCTTCCTGCCTCATAGATTTCTTCAAAGTTACCTAAGCAACTTCATTCAGTTGAACCTGGTGTTTCCCCATTCCCCTCCCATATTTTATTATTTTCCTTTATACCTCTGTATTAGGGATTATTTTCAAAGATAAATTTGTCATAGACATTTATAGGACAGGAAACTTCTCAGTCTGACAAGGGTTCCTATATAAGACTGAAATCAAATAGATAAGACACAGACTAGTTAAAGAAGCAGCATAACAAGTATTTTGACTACATTTTTATGTAATGTAGGAGGCTTAAGAAATGGAAATCCAAGTTATCCTGAATCAAAAAATCTATTCTTATTCTTTAGTTTGATAAATAATCAACATCTGGGTAGAAATGTGATTGGACAAAAGACTGAGGGAGGGAAGACCCAGAGATCTCTACCTGTGCAGATTCTCCTAATCTTCTGTGTAAGCTTAGGGGACAACCTCAGTGGAATAGTGGCCTTATGCTACATCTAACTAGTGAGATAAGAGTGCTGTATTTTTAAAAACTTGGTGGTATATGTTTGCGATGCATAAGTATATAAATTCTAGGAACTGATGCATGTACATATCCCATCCTGATCAGTTTTGTTTTCACTTGCCCTCCCTACCCTACCCTCTTGCCCCTTACCCAGGTAGGCTTCCAAACCTCAAAATGCACGCTCTTGTTTCATCTCATCTCTCTTTTATTTTTTCATCTCCATTATTTACGTTTAGTTTTCTCATGTAAGAAGTTTGTGAGAATTACTCTTCGTCTTCTTTATGAACAGGATTTATACAAGAAGCTGGGGTAAGGCTAATGTTTCTAGATTTTTAAGGTGACTTGGGAAAGAGTGCTTCTAATGTCCACAGCCTTCCACAGGGAAGGGAAATTCTGCTTTCTGTGACTAGACTGTTGGAATTCAAAGGGACAAGATACAGATGAGCACAAGTTGAGAAAACCTCTAAGGCTATTTCTGCCTTAGCTTTGCTAACGGCCTTAGGGCCTTAGGTGGGGTTGTTTCTAAGCATAAAGTGCCATTAATATTCAGTTCTGACTTATATTCTCTTTGTGTTTGGACTGTGTGTATGGGCCTGTTTGTTCTTGGCCAGTTCCAGTGAAGTTCTCATCTTCCACAATGGAAGTTTCTGTACCACATTAACATACTGGACACAGAGTCCTTTACCTTGGTTTTTATGTTCTCATGGCACATTGTTTAATTTTTTCTCTTTCTTGACTAAAAATTATTCTTGCTCACATATCCTGTGCAGCAGATAGGCAATCTTACATAGAATTCATCTGTGATAACCTATGGATTATATTTTCAAATCAAACTCATAAGAATTAATTTTAGATATAAAAATTTAATAATAATATCAGAGATACAGATATCTGTGAGAATCAGGGCAAGTGCCACATCAGGGACTGCTTTACTCCTGCTTCTTTCTCACTCCATCAACATGTGTTTTACCCCATATTGGCATGGTAGCTCTTCAAGAAGTGTTTGCAATTATACTACACAGACAGGAGAGAGCCAGTGAAATCATTCAACTTATCTTTTATGCAGCAGACTAGACTGTTTAAAAAAAAATCTAAGGAATCATGTCTCATTAATTCATTGACTCCATGATTATTTTCCTTCCTGAAAGCTAGAAAGATTAGAGACCTTTCATTGAATCAACCCATAGATAAAGACAAAACATTTAGCATAAACCACATCATTAGTTTGTTGGCTATTCTGTCAGTGTTCTTTACAAACCTGTTTGACTCTTCCACTACCTGCATAATCATTTCTTTCCAGAATTCAGCAATATTATTCCTCTTATCACATCCACCTGCCTCTCCAGCTTATTTCCATTTTACCCAAGCAGCACATCAATAACCTAGCTGGGTGATACTGCTGAGAATTAGTTCCAGTCCACTTGCTTGTCAACAGTTGCATCTGCTTATCATTGACTGAACTCACCAGAGACAGAAGCCTTTGAGAAATTTATGTGAACTTACTTCCAGATTTAAAGTGTGTGTGTGTGTGTGTGTGTGTGTGTGTGTGTGTGTGTGTGTGTGTGTAAAGCCAACAAGTAATGTTTTAGATGACAGGACTGAGGAACCACATGACAATGGCTAATCCAAGCAGGGTATGAAATTAAGTCACACCACTTCGCTTGCTCTTACAATGTCTAAAATATTACAAACAAGTAGTAGGTGTCCATGATTACTGCCTCATAAGACAGATCTCATGAACATTTATAGAAAGGATATAATGGGAAAGCATAAGTGCAAGTAAAGATGAAGCTAAAAGGAGAAGCTCCTGATAAAATAGACAGCACTCATCTAAATGGCCCGGTGAATCACCTGATGAATTCTCATTTTAGACCTGCGAGTGTGAAACATAGCTAGATTGAACATATTCATGTATTTAACTCTATTTTATCTCTTGTTAGGATAGTATGATATTTATAGATTGTCAGTTTATAGAGTGATTTAGAACTGTTGTGGTTTGTGTCTCTTTATTCCCCCAAAGCCTCATGCAGTCATGAGGCAGGGACTTCTAGAGTTTAAGACTAACTGATGATCCACTGGGGTTATGTGTTTTAGTACTGCTAAGATTATGGATCTGAGTCCTCTGAGATTATGGGTGTCTGCACCTTCCCCAGCCTGGGGCAATGGTCTGAATGTATTATAGGAGAGACCGAGTAACAGACTCTCTGTTGCTTTCTGTCTGTTGCAACTGTTTCTCCCCCATGAATTTCTGCTCTCTGTTATGTGGCACTCTGCCTTGGAGCTGGCCAATTACTGAGTAAAACATCCAGCAACGGTGAGCTAAATGCACTTCGTTTTGGGAGTTGAGAATTTGTCTCAGCAACAAGAGAGAAGAGTCACTAAGCCAAGAAGCATGTTCTACAAGGTCAGAGTATTTTAATTCATTGGTATAATTTCAGACAAACATTCACGTATTTTTTATTATTGACATTATGATTCATTTTAGAATTTCTTATTTGTATGTTTTTCAGGAGACAGAATTAATTTGATGAACTTAAGGGGAATTTTTCTTAGGTTGGGAAATGACATATGTATACCTTATAGTCACAAAATAAATGAAACTAAAAATAATAACATAATTTAGTTCTGACTTTACATTTTACTTTCATTATACTGTACATGTCAAAGAATGAACTGACAGTTTTTTAACTGAATATCCATATTATTTGAAATTATTGGTGTTTAGAACATTTATTTTTTCTTATAAAGTTATATTATGAATTCAAGTAATATTCCTAGGAATGTAAGTTTCTTCTGGAAGGATTTTAAGTGTATAACTCACTATTTTTCAGGCAGTGTCAAAATATGTTCTGCATGAAAGAAAACTAATAACATTAAACAAGCATAATTGTCAGACATTGGACATACTTCTAAGCAGCATAATTGCTAATTTAAAAATGTATGGCTAAAATACATTGTATAATGTAAAGTAGAAATGTATAGTTTTAATTCAGTAGTGTTATTTATTGCTGTTCATATGGATTACAATATCAGGCAGGTCACGTTTCTAGTGTCCCATAGAGATACATTGATTTCTTGGATGTTTGATGTATTAGTATTAAAGTTGAACTGATTTATGCAAATTCACTTGGCCATACGCACTAAAATAGTATTTCACTGGAGTATGAGGACCTAAAACCAAACAGGGACAAATGCTGCATTTTTGTGAAATTTAGAGATGGGATTTGTGGTTTAAGAGTAATGTAATTCCTTCTGAAGTGTTCCTGGTGACAAAAAAGAAAATGACATTGGAGACTGTCTAACCAACACCTTCGTTTTACAGATGTTAGAACAGATGCTCCCGTGAAACTTGATTGATTTTGAAAGTGTCAAAATCTCTGTTAAAGAAGATTGGGAGAAAAATAAGACGACAGTACAATTTTGTGCCAAGTCTTAAAACTTTAGAGGTTGTTTTTGTCTTCAGAAATTTCTATTAAATTTAGTACTAAACAGTTTTGAAACATGCAGTTCTTAAATGTAATTCACTGCTAGGGATGATTTCTGAAGCTCAGTGGAATTTTAAGCTGCTGAATTCTTTGTATTAATAATAGTAGTCAAAAGACGTGCCATTTATTCCCAGCAGCACCTCATGACCAAACACATTTAAGATATTTCTTCCAACTCTTTGAACCAATTGATGTACTTACTTAGTTGCTTAATTACGTATTTGCCTTCTATTGATCTTCTCTTTTGTAGGTGACCTCAGTCAAAAATCTAAAAATTATATTCCTTTGGGCCACAAGATTAGTCTGTTGGAATTTTAAATTATAATACTTCACCTCCGTTATTACCAGTATAATCCAAAAGGAAAAACGTCCGCTGCTCCCACATTTCCACTCTCTATGATATCCTATTTTCATTATGCCATCCATCCTCTACTTCTTTTCCCAGACAGAAACAAGAGTAATTTAGTATGAACATGAAGTTGTATCATAACCATACACAAATTCTTCAGTAGTTTTCTTTTGCTACCCTAAGAATATACTTCAGTTCATTAAGATAACAATAACTCCTTTCCTGCTCTGAGAGCACCCTCATTCTATTCTTCCCTTTGAAGCCTAACTCACCTCCTTTCTGCTGCACAGGCATGCTCTGTTCTACTTGGACCTGATGCTTTTCCCACCTCTGGGACTTTTGCATATGCTCTTCATTCCTGTTGGAAAAAATATTTCCTTTGCATCTTTGCTCATGTTTTTGCCTTTTCCTGTTTCTCATGTCACGTCAGTCAAGATGATCCCACTTCCATTGGAAAGTATATAACTGCAACCTTGTTGCACCTGCTACCCCATGCTCATTGGCTTGGACCCACTTGGAATTCTTTGCAATGCCTTCCATATGCTGTGATTCCAGTAGCTCTTAATTTCTCCTACAGCCATTGTTTGTGTTGCCTCTAGGCTATAAGCTTTTGGATCATGAGATCTAAGTCTGTTTCTTTTGCATTACTGTACCACATTAGTCTGGTACAGGGTCTGGGACATGGTGGGGAACCAATATATACTTAATTAAATAAGTGACTAAATGTTTTTTTCACCATGATGTATTGGTGTAGTGAGAAAAATAGTAATTTCCTTTATAGATACTTCTCATTCTACTTTTTCAAACTTAGACAGTGAAGTTGAAGATTAACCAATCAGAGCCTTTCACAGATAGCCTCTCTAATGGTGCCGACAGCATGGTAGCCACTGGCCAAAAAGGCTCAATAAATCTGTATTGATTAAAATCAATTAAAGTCAAACATTAAGTTTCTTGGTACACTAGCAGTAATCAAGCGTCCAAATCACCATGCCAGTTGTAGTTAATGGTTACTGTGCTTGAAAGCACACAATAGCTCTCATCAAATAAAAGTCTCCTGAAAATATTATGCAGAAATATAAAAAAAATGTGGGGCTAGGGTGATAGCTCGGCAAGTCTAAGCACCTCCATGGCAAGCACAAAACCTGGGGTTGATTTCCAGTGCCACATGACATGCCAGCCCCTCATTGTGCTGGCCACTGAAAATGGGCATGGTGGTGAACACCTGTAATCCTAGTGCCGCGGGAGGCTAAGAAAGGAGGACCACTACAAGTCCAAGCTGCATAATGAAACCCTATATCAAATTAATAAATAAATAATTTCAAATAGAAACATTATAAAAGTGCTTTGCTATGGTCATTTAAAATCAGAAACTATTATGTAAGCACAGCATACTAATCTAGGTTTGTTTTATGCCTCATGGTTAAACTTTTCTGCTGAGTGGTTAAGAGCAAGTTAAAACAAGACCTGTATAACAAAACATGGAACTTTTAAAGACAACCCATCACCTGAAGAATGGTTTAAAAAGATGTGGGATTTTTATACAATGGAATAATTCTCAACTATAAAAAATTATAAACTAGTACACTTCATATATAAGTGGATGAATCTTTTTTTTAAGAATCTTTTTTCTTCTTTCAGAACTTTTTCTTTGTTTATTTATTTGTTTTTATGGCCGGCTGAGCCTGCCCTGAGGGCAGGGCTTGTGCAGCGTGTGGTGTCAGGGATCGAACCATGGTCCCTGCAGCCACCCAAGCTTTTCCTAAGCAGGCGCTTTAGACCACTGAGCCATCCTGCTGGGCCCATAAGTGTATGAATCTTGAACAGATACTCATAAGTGAAATAAATCAGACCTACATGTATAAATATTGTATATTGTATAATTTTCCTAGTGTAAGAACCCAAAAGAAGAAATAAAAATGGAGAAGTATAACACAGCTGAATGAAAATCAAGGAATTAAGGGTTAAGCAATGAAGTGACTACGAGAAGAAAACATGGGAAACATGGCAGGCACAAAACCATGCACAGGATGAGTTAGGTAACAGTCCTAAGAGCCTCCAAAAGGTTTATCACACTGAGGATATTGATGTGTAACACTAAAAATATGCATGGAAGGCCTGTCATTCTGTTCATTCAGATATGTGCTGCTTCCAATCCACTTGGTTATTTGGCTAACTGAAAATTTATATTTAAAGTACAACTCCAAGCCGGGCGTGGTGGCTCACGCCTGTAATCCCAGCACTTGGGAGGCTGAGGCAGGAGGATTGGTGAGAGTTCGAGACCAGCCTGGGCTACAAAAGTGAGTGCAGGACCAGCCTCAACTGCATAGCGAGACCCTGTCTCAAAAAGACAAAAAATAAATAAATAAATAAATAAATAAATAAAGTACAACTCCAACAGCAGGTGCAGAGACTGAGGTCTGAACCCCACCATGCACGGCCAGCTGTGTCCCCAGGATGACCTGAGATTGCAATTGAGACTGGGTATGGTGGTGTGTGCCTGCAATCCTGGCTCTTGGGAGGCTAAAAACAGGAGGATCACTATAAGTTCCATTTGTATAGTGAGGTGCTGTAGACCCTGTACTAAATACATAGAAAAGTAAAAATAAAATAAAAACTAAGATAGAGCTCCAATACTTAAAGATGAAATAGTGCACTCTAGTCAGAATATTATTATAAAGGAAAATACCAAAATTGCATGAAATAAGTAGCAAGAGTTTAACCAAAAATATACTATGTAAAAAAATGGAAATAAATACACAACACATAAATATATAATAAATAAATATAAATATAGTAATTCCTATGAATTATATTATGCAAATATATAAATAGATATATAAATCCAAACAGAAGATTAGATCTCAGAAGTTGTTGGAAAAATGACTCTATATATTGGAAAAATTGTAAAAACAATTTCTATGAATCTCTGCTTTACATGAATATTGAATACCAACCATGAAACCATTCACTAATACACATACACTGCAGGACAACTTCAGTACATCAGTGACTAAAGTACAATGTTAAAGGACGTGGAGAAAAAACCAAATTGCCTGTGCAAGAGAGAGAACTGGTTTAGTATTTAGACATTGCATGTTCTTTGGTATTGTGAATATATTATTTTTCAAAATATTTGTTATTAGTATATAGCTGCAGTACATAATGATTGGCAGTTATCAGAGGAAGCTGGTACAGATTTTCTTTTAAAGTAATAATATATTTAGAAAACAGTTGGACATATCTTCAAAATGTTTCAATAATCTCTGATTTTTGAAACACTTGTACCTATAAGAGCAAAATCAAAATATTTTTAGATTTATAAGTTTGAAGAACTCACAAGTCCCAGGCTACGGGAGCTGTCAAAATGACTTTAAAAGTGTGAACACAGAAGGAAGTCTGGGATACCACTAAAGTTGTAAGTAAAGAACTAGACCAAATATCTTGTCACACTGTAAAGGACAACAAGCTATAACTTAATAACCAACATTTGCTTTCAGATGGTGGTAGAACTGAATTCTAAGAAAAAGTAACACTGGGATTGTTCAATTTAATTTTAAAATATGCCAAAGTGAACAAGAAGTAGGAAATGACTAAATACTAAATGCTAAAAACATATATATATATATATACACACACATATATATATATATATATGATTATATATAGGTCTTTTATGTATTTAGTGCAGGTGCTATAGGGTCTCAGTAAACAAAGTGATTGTCCTGTTTTCAGCCTTCCAAGAGCTGGGATTACAGTGCATGCCACCATGTCCAGTCTCAGATGCCATCTTAGCACACCCCACGGGCAGGGCTGGCACAGTATGTTGGGGATTGAACCCAAATCCCTGCATCTGCCTAAGAAGGGGTTTTAATTTCCTGAGCTATCTCGCCAGTCCCTTATTTATTTCAAAGAACATAACAAACAATAACTTTATAAAAGCTGAAATATGCATGTAGATACGTAACAGTGTGAATATATATTGTATTTGAAAAAAAGTCTACCTGTATACATGTACGTGTGTGGAAAGAGAGAAACCATGTCCATCTACGAGATAGAAATATACACATAGTTACTGTATCTGCACAGTGCTAACATAAGGAGTGTCAAAAATAGGTAAAATGGCTAGCCGGGCGTGGTGGCTCACGCCTGCAATCCCAGCACTCGGGAGGCTGAGGCAGGAGGATTGGTGCGAGGTCGAGACCAGCCTGGGCTACAAAAGTGAGCTCAAGGCCAGCCTCAACTGCATAGCGAGACCCTGTCTCAAAAAGACAAAAAAAAAAGGTAAAATGGGTAAGTATGTGTACATATATGAAGTAAATTATCGTGTGTTTATTTTATATATGCAGAGGTGTGCTACATGTACGCCACAGAAATTAAATTCTTTATAATCATTGAATTGCAATGCAAACATTTCAGGATCTCTTCTATTGAATTCTTTTTGTCTTTATCTCTTTCCAGCTGATATTTCAGTCCAAGTTTTATGAAAAATTTGATAGCTTCATAAAGGATGTAATTTTGCCACAGGTTGATAGATTTTATAACCTCTCTTGAATCAAGACTTCTCTCACAGTATTTCTTGGGACATTCTCGCAGCTAATGTATTGATACCTGGAAAAAGAAAGACATTCAACAGCCATATAGCTATTGTAGTCATTGGGTCTTGGGGATATTCCCTACACTTAGCCCCTGAGAAAATGCTTAGCAACATATTTGATGCTCTTCAAAATGGAATTACATCAACACTTATCACCTGTGGGGGAGGCTGTGTTCATGCTCAGATTTTTTCTTTCCTATTATGCTTAGACAACACATGCTCACACACACAGACACACAGACACACATACACACACACACACACACACACACACACACACACACACATTTCCTGCCTACAAGACATCAGCTAAGGCAACACACTTCTATAAATCAATGCGGGACACATGTAACTTGGTAGTTAGTTGTCAATGCTCCACCGAGTTCTCAGATCCCAAAATAGTTTCAGAGTCTGACAATCTGCATACAAGTGATTGTTTAAAAAAAAACATGAGTAACTGAAGACACATATGATGATGAGCTGCGTGGGAGTCCCATACAGAGATGCTGTTCAGACCACTTCCGTGTGTGGCCTGGAAAAAAGTTTGAAAATGAAATTTCTTTTCATCACAAGCAAGAGAAGCAGAAAGATCCAACAAGATATTATTACAAAAAATGCCCTTATCATTTCAAATGCAATTTCTATTTTTTCTTTGATTTTTAAAAAATCCTTTTGTATTCTTCTCCCTGTCCTCCATCTCTTCTCCTTTTATTTCAGAAAGATCTCCCTATTTCTTATTTTGTATCCTTTATTTTATTTTTATTTTTAAATTTATGTTTAAAACTATTTAAACTTGTGTTATGTATAGGTACAAATGCTCCACACTAACTGTACTCCAAACATGTACTAATAAAATCACATGTTTTTCTAAAAAATTCCAAACCTTCACTTAAATTACTCAAAAGTATGCAATCCTGAATGTTTCTTCAAGTCATTCTTAGAACAAGAAAAATTTTACAAATTACGTGAAACATAAAATTACATTGAAAATACAAGACATAAATATGTGTGCACACATCCATATATACATCTATACACAAATGAACACAGAAAAATGGAAATATGCATGATATTTCAATAATATATTATCAAATATGACATTTCAATAATTAATCAACATATTTTCCAGTCAAAAATCACCTCTTAAGTTTTGTTTATTGTAAGAAAACCTGTACAAATGGATAGAAAATCTTGCATATGTAGTAAGCACTCTCAATATATACAGCCAAATGCAGCATATTGGGAACCTGGCAGGTGATTTAGAAATGTACTATAAAGAACTCTTTCTCACAATTGAGATTCTGGCAAAAGAACTGGAAAAGTTCTCCTTAAAAATGAAGCATTTTCTCCAGCTTTAGCAGTCTGTGTTCCTCACCAAACCACAACGGACAAGAAAGAAAAATAGAACTTAGTCTAAAGATTTTCACACAGCTCTTCAAGGATATTTGGCCAGTTACTTTCACAGTAAAATAAATTCTTCTATTATGAATCCAAATGTGTCATTTAGCATCCTTTCTTTTCTATGCTCCAGAAAGGACATTTAAGACAAGCTTGTCCTTCAGAAGTTAGATGTAGATACTCAAGTATTGAATTCACACCTAAGATTATATACTATCTATTTACTTTTTGGCTTTAGTTCTTTCTTATTGGAAACAAAACCATTGTAAGGAACGTAACCACATCACAAATAAAAATAAATGGCATTCAATTAAAACGATATTCCAACAAAAAACATTCAAAAGCATTTGCATAAAACATACTTCATCGTTTGTTTTTTTTTCTTGAAATTCAAATATAATAGTATTTCTTTTTATCTGGCTAACTTAATAAGGAGAGAAGCCTCTTGTGGGTCTTGTCTTGCAAGTTTTCTTTTGTTTTATGTATTTGGTGCAGGGTCTCACTATGCAGCTCAGACTTTTAGTCGTTCACCTGTCTCAGCCTCCCCAATGCAGAGATGACAGACACGTGCCACCACACCTGGGCTTGGTGAATGGCGAGACTCTCCCAGGACTCAGGGCCTGCATAACGTGTAGCACTAGGGAGCAAACACAAGTCCTTGCACTTGCCAGACACGTGGTTAGGCTGCTGAGCTATCTCCTCAGGCTTTACAAGTTTTCTTCTATTCTTGCTAGCACACACACACACACACACACACACACAGAGCTTTCCTAGAGAGAGAGAGAGAAATAGATGAAATAAGTATATTTGGTATTTGAAGGCGAGCCAACATATAAATACTATATGAATAAGTAAACAAATATATTGATATTCATCTTTGGGGAAGGGAAATAAATAACTCAGTGGTGTAAATGCTTGGCTGGCAAGTGGATGGCCCATAGTTTGATACCTGGTTCCACTAAATAAACAGCCAGCCAGCCAGACAGACAGACAGACAAATAGTTTCATCTGTATTTGTCATACAGTGGAACCTAGAAAATGTATCTCAGTTGAAAAACAAAAATCATTGTTTAATAATAAACTTCAGGGCTCATGAGATAGCTCAGTCATCTAATGCACCTGCTTAGACAAGCTTACACAAGCTCAGAGGACTGCAATTTGACCCCAGCACTACATGAAGGGGTGCCGCTGCCACAAAAGAAAATGAACTTGAGGATTTCCAACCGAATCAGTACAAACTTTAGTCAATACAGGCTCTTCTTTACTGAAACCTTAACACTAGCCTAATCACAATAAGTGGTTTTTAATCCATTTATTCATTCGCAAGACCAGAATAATTCTGTAAATGTAGTTCATAGTGCAAACAAACTAGACTTAGAAGAGAACAACAAATGCTGAACCTCAGCTTCCATCTTTATTTTCAACACAGCCATCCAAGTTTGTGGGGCCAAGGGAGATACCCAGGGATTTGAGTAATTATGGGAAATTCTAGTTGGGAAAAAGCAGCAGAAAAGGATGCAGAGTCCTAAAGCAGCACAAGTTTTGCTCAAAACTCTCATTTCTGTTTTGCAGTGCACTCATCTCTAAGTGCGTGGGTCAAACTGCAATTTCTGATGTGTTCCAGTTCTATTCTGTGATGATTTGAATATGTTTTTATCACGTAATTTCTGACATCATCTATAACAACTTGTTAGATGTTTCGTTGGAATGGCAAGTGTTAGACATGCAAAGTCCATGTATGTCTATAACTGTGAATGTATACATACCACCACAAAACATATAAAATTCAAAAATAATTCTTGTTAAATATTTAAGGAATTTTGCTACTATTATTTATTGCTTACCATTGTATCTTTGTACTAGAAATAAATAGAAGTCATATTGTTGTTATAAGAAAAAATAAAATGAAGTCATTTGGGTTTAGGTTGTCACATTATAATTATTCTTAAAACATTTAGGAAGACTCAATTGTTTGAATTTGTAAAATGACAGTCATAAGATTCACCTGATTTCTGTATTCCAACTTAATATTTTTAAATAGCCCCTTGTTATGTAAACCACTATAATTTGTATTGTATCTATTCAACTATAAATTTCCATCTGTGATAAGCAGATGGATTGGATAAAAAGTAAAATGAAATTTGCAGAAGTCTCTTCCTATTTCACTATTTTACTATTTTCCCTCATTTTTTTCATTTCTTATCTTCTGCTGACTAAAAAGTAAATGTGCATATTTCATTTCAGCTATAAAATTTTAAACTGGCAATAACCAAATCTATTCAATAGTAATCAGATAAAAATCAAAGTTTTTCTTCTTATAAATGGCTTGTGCATCAACAAATGATATACAATTTTAATACTACTAAATTCATGTGGTAACAGTGATTTTGTTCTTGTTTGGAAAGACATTGACAGAAATACAGAGAAGAAGGAGTAGGTGGTGTGAAATTATAGATCCATTATCTTAGTCATGATACAATGTAACAGGAACATTTTATCTCTGATTTAATCTATAAAATTTATATAGAAACACCACAATCCGTCCAAGTTTGCCAATTAATTTCCTATTCATTAATTTCTTAATATCTTGAAAAGATATAGTATTGTAAATCAATAGTAGCAAAATCAAAACTGCAGTAGCCAATAAAGTCTTGTATAAGTATAAGAAAGAGACATATTGGAGAAGCATAGGTTATTGAAATTAACTCTTTCCCCTGAAAACATAAGCAAATACTTTTTTCCCTTCTAATTTCCCTTCAGAGTCTAAAGTTCTCTTTTTGAACTAGTTACAGCTTTCTCACTTCTCTTTCTCTTTTTTCATGTCTTTTAAAAATGTTTTATGGCTTTGTTCTCTCAGACAAGCTCCTTTTGACTACAAGGCTCTTTTCTGAAAAGTCACCCCATTGCCCTCTTTCAAAATAAATTTGATATCATTCACAGAGCTCTATCTGATGAAATTGGGGAAAAGATTTTTCTTTTCTTGCTATTCATAAAACTCAACCAGCAGTTTGGTTTGTTCATTCTATCTGAGACAAGGAGATGTCAATACTATTGACACAAAAATGAAAGGAAAATTAAGGCATTGTTAATTCACACAATAACTATTGTGTCTCAAATTTAGAATTAAAATTTTGAAACTTTTTCATTTGAACTATGTATTTTGATTCATTTTATGCACATTATATAAAAATACTTATTTTGCATGTGATAGAAGTGGATGCAGAATGGAAGGAGCCAAATGGATTCATTCTATTCTAAGTTTTAAATTTAATTTTTCTCATTTTCATCTGATATTACCCATATTCTTTATATATGCATTTTAGAAAACAGACTTTGCTTTATTGAAATTGTCATTTCATTAAAGATAAAAGAATTCTTGGGAAGAAGGCAATATTTCTTATTGTTGGAAGTTCCAGATTATCATAAACTATTAGATGAGGAATTAAGATTATTCAATAAAGTCAGTAAAAAGTTGAAGAACAATCAATTTTCTTCTCTCCTCCAAAACGTAATATTAAAATGTAATGACACTTGGTTCAGAAGCTGTGCCTGCTGGTTTTGCTTTTATTGTTGCTATTCATCCTTTTGTGTTATTCACAGAAAGCAGTCAGTTGTGTAGATTAGGTTTTCCTTTGGCAGTGGGCTCATTTACTAATATCAATGATGTATTAACTCATACTCAAAGCCAAAATGAGTTGTACCTATTTTTTATAATGCTAAGAGCACATAGCACATTACCCTAGGGTTTATATCCATTCAATCAATATCTGTCAAATCGATAAATAAACCAGGAAGGCTCACAAGAACTGAGTATATCTACTTCCTTTAAATTTTTTAGAGAGTACAAATTAGAATTAAAACAGAAATAATTCCAAGTGGTGTAGATTTTCACTTAACAAGGTAATATGCATTTCATAGGATTTGTTGTAACAGATAGTGTTCTCTTCCAACCAGTTATCCATATTACCACATATATGCATGGGAAATTAGAAGAAGAAAAGAGAAATATATAAAAAATTAAGAAGACAAAAGGAAAAACAATTGTAAAAAGGAGACCAAAATAAATTAAGGCTTTAACTGCTTTTTTTTCCATAGACCAGCAGAAATGTATAGTACAGTTATCCAAACCATCCTGTTCACATACATAGATAGATCTCTTTTCCCAGCTCCCTCTTCTGTTCTCCACAGCTCAGTAACTCTTTCCTTTAAAATAAATTAATTCCTTTTTACCAATGTCTATTGTACCGTTCGGGATCTTTTTTTTTTTTTTTTCTTTCAGTTTCTCCCATTAAGGAGACAATACAAAGTTTACATACGTGGGTCTGATTTACTTCACATAAGAGTATGCTCCCTCTTTGCATTGACTTATTGACAAAAGGCTCAAATTAATCCCCTTTTGTAGCTGAATCATATTCCATTGTGTAAAATTATCACTTTTTTTTGTTTGTTTGTTTTTTGAGACAGGGTCTCTATGTGTAGTTCAGGCAGGCCTTGAGCTCATTTTTGTAGCCCAGGCTGGTCTTGAACTCACACTGATCCTCCTGCCTCAGCCTCCCAAGTGTTGGAATTACAGGCATGCGCCACCATGCCTGGCTATATCTTTCTTATCCATCCTTCACTTGATGGACATTTGAGTTGTTTCTAGGATACAGCTATAACAAACTGCTCTGTTATAAACGTGAGTGCACATATATCACTGTGATCAGAGGTTTTCAGTTCTTCTGGAAAACATACACGATGAGAGGATGCAGACACAGTTGGAAACACAGTCAGCCACCTTATCTTTGATAAAGAGACCAAACAGGCCCCCTAGAAGAAAGATATTCTCTTTAATAAATGGTGATAGAAAAATTGGCTTTCCACATGAAGAAGGTTAAAACTAGACACATGCATATCATCATGCACAAATACATAGTCAAAATGGATCAAAGATTTCAATATTAAAATGGAAACACTAAATCTTCTGGAAGAAAATGTAGGTACAAATCTTAAAGATGTAGGGGTAGGCATAGAGTACATGAACAAAACTAAACTGCACAGGAAATACTACAAAGAATCAACAATTAGGATCTCATTTTTAAAAGGTTTCTGTACTTCAAAACAAATCTCAAACAGAGTAAAAATCAAACAACCAAGCAAACAAACTAAGAAATAAAATTATAGCCAACTGTCCCTCAGACAGAAGCCTTCCATATAAAACACATAAAGAACTGTAAAATCAGGGCCCCCAAATTCAGAAATCCAATCCAAAACTGGACATCTGAGATGAGTATATACTTCTCAGAAGAAGAAATACAAATAGTAAGCAAATGCATGGTAAACTATTCCATATCACTGGTCACTTGAGAAATGCAAATTAAAACATTCTATGTCACCCCAGAAATAATGGTTAACATCAAGAAGTCAGCCAATAAGGAATGCTGGAGTGGCTGTGTGGAAAAATTATCTTAGTGTATCTAGAACAACATATAATTTAGGAACACTTGATCAAGTATGTCACATCAGATGAGTATGTAGCTCAGCCCCTAGTCTTGTACAGTTGTGTATTTACACACTCAAACTAACTATCATATAAGATTATATGAAACTGTCTGAAGATACATGAAAAAATACCATCATTAACTTCTAAAAATGTTGAACATAAAAGTTTTTTCAGACTAAAGAAGAATAAAAAAAAATCAATGCAAGGTGAACTCAGGTATAAGTCAACAAGAAAAGCAGTGCATATTTGTGCAGTCTATTTTGTGAAGTTGTTGCGAATGTGTTGGTGCCCTTTAATAGGTGGTAGTCTATTAACACTCCTTTACCGTCATGGAAGCAGATATCTCCTCTCCTACATTACTATAACTCTTGGTGCTATTTCAGGGAAAAATATAAGCAATAGAAACAACTGAGAGTAAGTAAATAAAACAAACACAAAGAAAATGATATCTATGTTACTGGAATATAATGCTACGATGTTTACCGTATGCACACGTTTATATTATTAATGAAAATCAGAAAAAAATGGCTGCTAAAACTTCACAAAATCTTGATATATAGATTATACATATGTACTAAAATGTATTTTGTAGTTTATTTGTATTGCTACAGATGCTTAGCTAAAATTATACAAATGTTCCTGTTGGTCTTTTCACTTGGCTTAAACTTCTGTTGAAAAAAGTTTAAGAAATATACAGCGTATTCAGTTCCAGATTTGGAAGGATAATGTGATATATTTTATTGTAAGCAAATATCTGCATTATATCTTCACTTAGGAACAATTTCAAAACCTACCCACTTACCAATTTAAAATATCAAAATATTTATTTTTAATTTTTTTTTATTTTTGGCAGTACCAGAGATTGAACTCAGGACCTTGTACTTGTCAGACAAGCACTTATTGCATGAGCTATATCCCTGGCCTCCAAAATATTTATTTAATTACTGCCTAACTATTAAAAGCAGAAGGTTTTGAAATGACAGAAAAAAAATAATTATTTTAGCATCAGTACTTTTTAGGGATATTCAACATGTTATAATGCCAATTTTGGTAATGCCTTTGTAGCAAATATGGAAAAAAGGAAATATTTCTTCCTTTCATGGTGGAACAAATCATATGATGTCACACAACATATTTGTTTGCTGCCATCAGAAAATTGGATATAAATTAAAAATCCTAAGGATTTGTTGAAATAGTTAATCAATTATAAATAAACTTTCACTTAGCTCACTATTGGTAATGCCAGTAGCAGGTAACTGTTTACTTTTAGATGTTGTGAGCCTTGATCTATGCCCTGACAATCAGAAAGGGGCTGCTTTCTACTTAATGGCTAAAAAGTCACATCAGGAAATACATATAGGAAATAGAATAGAACATATATAGGAAAGGCATGGGCTTGACTTCTAAAACTGATCTAATTAAGGGCAGATGAAAGGATCAGGGCCACACACGAAAGGGCTTTTTATGTCATCAAAGTATTGCCAACTCTTGCCAGAGACATAATGAATAGATGTAAGCAGAATATTAGCCGGAGAAATTTGCACTTGAGAGAGACAAATGTGACACCAAAGTAAGGCACACTTTTTGAAGGAAAAACTACTGATGAAGGAAAGGCACTTCTAAACCAAGTGAAAAAGCAAGGGGAAAGTTGAGGCAGCGTTCAATCAGTGGCTGACCTAAGGATTTACAGTGTTCTAACAAAAGAATGAATTCTGAGATAATTACAAGGTAGAACTCACTTAAATTGTTGAAAGTTTATAAACTAGACATTGAGGGAGGGTGGAGAGTAATACGTCATGTTCTGGACAATGAGAGGTACTTGGGGAGTTTTGCTAACTCTTCTGCTTGCTGTTTCTTTGTTGTTTAATCTTTAAGTTCTTGATTTCCATTTAGTTGTGTTATTCTTTTCCATTTTTATTTCTTCTTTAGATTTTACACTAGGGAGACTATACAATATTTACACCTGCAGGTCTGGTTTATTTCACTTATATATGTTTAATATTCATCCACTTCCATATGAAGTCTTCCAGCTTATCATTCTTTATAGCTGGGTAATATTCCATTGTATAAAAATATTATCTCTTTTTCAACCATTCTTCTGGAGACAGGCATTTTGATTATTTGCAAGATTTGGCAATCACAGATTGTGCTTCTATAAACATAAGTGCACAGATATCACTATGGTATGATGTTTTCAGTTCTTCTGCCAAATTCCCAGTAGGGGAATCCCTGGATTGAATGCGAATTCCAGTCCTAGTTTTTAAAGGAGTCTGCACACTGATTTCCATAATAGTTGCACCAGTCTGCGTTTCCACCAGCAGAGAAGTGTTGTTGCCAGTGAGGTTTATCTGGAGCTCAATTATTGATAATTGAGAATTACACTGAGTCTCACACCACACACCACAAATAAATATTGTAGGAGAAATGTTTGATGCTCACATAAAGAAAGTTCAACGTTAAGGGAAAAATGAGGTACTTGTCATTTCTTTCTAAACTAATGCAATGCACAAAGTTCAAGTGGTCAACAGCCTGTGTTGAGTTGAAATCAAGAATCGATTATGTATTTGACCATTATTGAATTATCATCTTATGTAGTGAAATTACATGGTTTCTAATTTTAAAAATTATTTTGTATTCTCTTCAAAAATAAAAAAATGGTGTTCAAGTATTTTTTTTAAAAGGCAATGAAAAGGGCTTGAATCAATGGTGGAAGAGTGCATTTGCTTGAGACTGAACTTTGCAGATGTAAAGAGGGCATGCTAGCAACTGTGGTCAGCAGCAGGCTTAGCTGAGTGTGACTGCCCATGGACCTCAGTATGACATCATAAGCCATGTACTTCTCAACTCCTGTGTCTTTGATGACAGCTGCGTTGTTTCCAACATCCAGAGTACGGTGGAGCTGGGTCACTGGTTCTGAAAAGAAGGAAAGGAGCCCCTTTGTTTATTGGCAACCATATCCACTAGACTGAAAAAGTACATTAGGATGATTACATCAAAGTGGGTATGAGCAGCAGACAGAGATAAACATGCTGAAATACCAATAATTAAATGTACATTATTTTATTTATTATTTTTACTGAATTAGCTTGAGTGTAAAATAGCAGTAAGAAAATGGAGCCATTGCAGGTTTTTAATAAAATAGTTATATATTTTTTGTTGTACTATACTTACTTCCTAATTGTTATTTTATAAATGTGGGTTTTGTCCCTTAAGAATCCAGCATGACTAGAATTGATTTGGTAACATGACAATAGAATGTCCCTTCTGCTGACTGTAAGCTATAAATTGTCTTTAAAGTTCTAAAAAATTTCTTTAGCATGATATTCCACTCATTGTTATTTTTTTTCTATACCAGACAATTGTGCTTGCATGTATAGCAGTATTTAGTTTGACACGTTTAAAATAACATCTTTCTTTACAGCTACAATAAAAGTCAAATTGATTTGTATAATATTATAAACACTAAATTCAGTTTAAAATATTTTACGGCAAGATTTTCAGAATAATTTCATCCCAGACATGAGGTTTCTTCAGTGATATATAGCTCCATACAATCTGCACTTCCATCCAATAGGAAAAAAGAAACAAAAACAAAAACAAAAACAATAAAACACTAATTTTTTACTTTTGTCTTTCTTTGGGGGAGAGAGTAGAAAGCCATAAAATTATCAGATTCTTGTAAAACCTAAAAGAAAAACAGAGGAAAGAAAACATTTGGGCTATACTGTGTCTTGGTTTCTGCTTAAAACATTTTGCTCTGGAGTGTGTTCAACTGGAAAAACTGTGGCCCAGGATCTCCAGCATTATTCTTGTATGTCTTCAGGGTCTCACTGTAACTCTCTGCTTCTGGATAGGGGACTATTTGGCCTTAGGAAGTATGGATATAACGAAACTAGACGTAAGGGAAATTTGATGTATCATTTTTACATACTTAAAGTGGGTCAGTTTCCCAAAAAATTACATTTTGGTGATCTTTTGAAAGCTATTAAATGAAAATATACAGTTAATTTTTTTTGTCTTTTTGAGACAGGGTCTCATTATGCAGTTCAAGCTGAACTTGAGCTTACTTTTGTAGCCCAGGTTGGTCTTGAACTTGCACCGATCCGCCTGCCTCAGCCTCCCAAGTGCTGGGATTACAGGCGTGTGCCACCACGCCCAGCTACAGTTAATTTTTAAAAATGTACTTGTTTCTTCTGAAGTGAAGATTGGGGTTTCAATAACAGATTACAGTGAGTACACAATGTAATAATTTATTGATTGCAATTCAATAAAACGAAATGAAAAGAATTGTGTCATCCTAAGATATGAGAAAATATTAAATACTTATAGTTCTGTGTCTAACAAGCGAAATTTCAAAGTATGTGTTCAACTGAGACATAAACTCATCCTGCTCATGATATACTCTGCTCTCATTTCAGGGGAGTACATGTTAATAAAACAACGCACAGAAAATGTTCCTTTGAAAAGGGGAATCATCTGTGTTGAAGTTAGCAATCAAGCCAAAACACTTCGGCCCAAACTGAATGTTAATAACCTATTTCAACAGTTATTCTTGCTGAATGCACATATAACCAGTACCACCAACCACAAAGACCAACTATTTTGCTTCCACACATGAGTTACCTATGTTCCACACTTTGAATACATTGTCTGAATGCATCCTTTAACAGTTTATCAGAAAGCTGTGCTATTACGTGTATCTTTTAAACTATCAAATCTTGAGGTCTACTTTTTAGGTGAATGTATGTATACTTTTTCATTTATGTATTTGGTACAGGGTCTCGCTGCACAGCTTGGACTATACATAGTGATACTCCTGTTTTCAGGTCTCCTCCGTACCTAGACTACAGGTGTGTGCCACCATGCCCAGTCTCTCTGGGCCAGTTCAGTGTACCAGAGTGCAGAGCGGGCACTGCATGTGGTACTGGGCATTGAACCCTGGTATCTGTGCTTTTGTAAGCAAGCGTTTAGTTCGCTGAGCTGTCTCACTAGTCCTAAGATTTATTTCTAGTTATAGGATAACATTGGTAGGAATGGCAAGCCAGACACAAAAGACAAAAATCATATGAAATTATCCATAAACAAAATTGAAAATTTGATCCATAGAAATTGAGCAGAAATATATTAACTAAAAACTGAAAACATAAGGAGCAGTGAAAGATACAGAAATACAGATTGGCAGATTAACTCCTAAGCTATAGTTAAGGGCAAGAAGGTCTGCTTGCTGTTGTAATTTAAGGTGATTATAGTTAATAATCAATCAAAATATAAATATACCACAGATTTTGTATGGAATATGTTGTACATTCTTATAATTTTTGATACATGGGGTCCCTTAAGTCTGATATTACTTGGCTAAATTTTTTGGAGTCTGGAAGGAATATTTAGTGGTACATTGATTAACGAACTTTATTTGTCCCACGGTTCTGGTAGAGATAGATGTAGTCATGTATGGCACCTGATGCAGAGTTCATGAATAGAAACAAAATTTTGGAGAACACTCCTATGGTTGCACTGAACTTTTCATGAACAGAGCATTCATGAGTCGCAGTATTACTGCATTTGTGAGAGTACGCCATTTAAGTCACCTCGAATTATTGTATTAGTGTCGATCTGCCACTTGATCTTAAAGTTTGTGAAGTCGGGGTGGTAGATGGGGTGCCTATGTTTTACAATGTTTCCCTTACTTCCAGAAGGTAATTTCTAGTATTCTGGTATATCACATAGCACTACAGAATTTCAGTGTTTTACTATTTAAATTTTGATAACGATTTTAGATATTTCTCAAAAAAATCATTTTGGTTGGTGTGAATGAGCAGGGAGCTGCGAGGGGAATGTATTCGCGATTTCATTTTTTAAAGGATTTTCCTGACAATGTGAAGTTATTCTTTCTTCAAATATACTTTCTTCCAAAATATGAATTGATACAATTTTCAACTATCAACATAATCTGCCATAAAACTACAGATTCATTTGTCTTTTTTTAGTTAAATTCCAAATAAAATTTCAAATATATAAAAACACTCTATGATCCTCAATCCTTACATCAATAAATATACATAAAAAGTGAATAAGCACAAAGAATGTTAACAAATGCATTTGTCTATTTCATAAAAAAGAAAGGCAATTTTATCAACATATTATGCCCTCCTTTGTTTGAAGTATACTTTGTTATTATTAGTTATATATTGTCATGTATTGTTGCATATGTTATACTTTGTCATACATTATTACATATGAATACACTATATTTCGTTTGAATATGATAATTCTGGTTTTCTTCAGATTATATTTGCTGTGAATATTAATTTCCCTCTTTTCACTTTCAGTCTGTGTCTACCTGCTCTGGTGGGTGCATTTTATACAGACAGCAAAGTGTTTTCCTCTGCCATTCTTGAGTCTTTTCTTTGGCAAATTAAAAGCATCTGTATTTAGCATTAACATTAAGGCTTCACAAGTGCCTGCTGGGCAAGTGCAAGGTCGTGAGTTCGAACCCTGGTCCCACAAAACAAAACAAAACAAAACAAAACAAAACAAAAAAACATTAAGCCTATTTCTGGTATTTCTGGTATTTCTGCAAATTTCTGGTATTTTGCTATCTTTCTAATGCCTTAATTCTTTACCAATTCTTATTTGTTCCATTCTCATTTTCTTTCTCTTCTATGTGGAGAATTTCTTTGAATATCTTCCAGCATGCTCGCATGTTGGGCCGGAATTATTTTAGTCTATATTGATGTTGGAAGATACTTATTTGTGCTTCAAACAGCTATGCTGTATTTAGCCAACTAAGTGGGTAGTTAAGTCTCACATCCTGAACTGCACCACTTAATGCCTCTTCAGCTTTAACTCTGCTGAGAAGTCACTTGTCCTGGGATGGTTTTACCACTGGAATGACTTGCTGTTTCTCTCTTGCAGCTTTCAATATTTTCACCATTTTCCATGTTTTTATCCTATTTTTATATTGTGCACTATCTCTTACACATTTTCCTATGTTACGTTCTCATCTTTGTCTGTTTTAAAAAAACAAACTTCTATCATTTCTGCTTGCCTTGTAATTTTTCATCAGTATTTTACTTGTTAGAGTACTTTATCTTTGCCCCTCTGTTCTATTTTTAGTGGTCTAGAGCTTGTGCCATTTTGCTTGGGTTTTCTTTGCCACGTTTCTATTTCTGACTCCTACACAGGAGCTGTTATGGTGCAGTTCTCTTCAGAGCAGTGCTATAGACCAAACCTGGCACAGAGAACACCGGGAGTGGATTATGGGACTGAGCTGACAGTGTTCCCAGCTGAAACCTATTTCACCTTACTTCCATCCCAATAGAGTCCTGTTCAATCAACATACATAAAAGGAGAGAGGAAAGTGTCAGCCTCCCATTGCAAAGGATGCTGTTCCTAAGTGCTCGGTTCTCACTCTTAATTACTGAGGGTTGGGCCCCTGTCCTTTGGACTCAGCACTTATTTCTCCGTCAAACCTCATACATCCTGAAGCTCACAACTCTCAAGAGACCCCGGCCTCACAACAGCGCAGACACTTCCTACAATCTTCTTTCACTCAACCTACTCAGTGTGGTCTCCACAGAAACCTTTAGCCATGGTTAGTTTGAGATTTCCTCTACGCAGACACAGTTCATATCTAGTAATAGGACTATAGGCCTATTCAGAGAGATGTTAAACAAACAGGAAAAGATACACAAATAAAATGCAGGACATAGATGGTGTAAACAATGTTTACTAGGAAGCTTTGATTTACCGGATTTCAGAAAAGACTTTACTGAAGGAAGACATAGCTAGTCAAAGACCTGAAAAGATGTGTGAGATTAATTAGTGAAATTTGGAGGGGCAAGCATTCTATGAAGATAAAAGTAGTAAGGGCAAAGGTGCTGTGGTAACAGTGGTCATGACATACTTCAGGGGCTAATGCAAAATGATACAGCTGCAAAGCAGCAGGCCCATGGGAGAATGTGTAAGAGAAGGTAAAGAAAGTTAAATCTTTTCTTGAATCTGGAAAGACCACAAAGCAGAAGCAGTCAGACCAGTGGACAAAGCTCTATCTCTGGCACCTTTAATCTATTTTACTGTGAAAAAAAATGGTTACATGTCCGCATGAGCAAAGTAATGTTATGATGCGGCTACAGAGGAGGAATACAGAAGAAGTGAGAAATAATTGTGAGTTGGTCTTGTGTAGTGGATTGTAAACTAGTGGTCATCTTGTTACCTCCAGATGAACTGAGCAAGCACAGTGTTGGGTGTGAGAGGCCCCGTGGAGGATGACTGCAAGCAGCCTAAGAGGCAGAAGTAGAGAAGCTATTGAGAGGCTGCAAGGGAAACTCTTTCACAAAGCTATTGGTGCTGTTGCAAGTTGCTGGCTCCATTGGGTTACTCTGCTGCAGGACCTGGTGATGTTGGCTTTCTTGATGAACATGACTATTCTTATTAGAGGAGGAGCTTGGGACGCTGTTGTCGCTAAGAATAACTGTGATTCACTATGAGGAGCTCTGGTCCTCATCTTAAGCATTGCTTCCGGGATCGAGAGAAGAAGATGGTGCACAGCTCTGCTTTATTGAAAAGATGGATATGTTGGTTTTATTGATGGGAACTCAGCTTTTCTCATTATCAGAGGAGCTCAGGACCTCATGTTAGCTGAGGATGGCTATGGTACCTTCAGGGGAGCTCTGGTTCTTACCATAACAGTTATTTCCTCGCTATAGTGCAGTTTCCTTAACCTGTTAGCATAAATCCTTCATACTGGAGGCATGGGCGTTCTTGTTGTCACCACTGACCTTTGGACATTTCCAGCAAAGACATGTGAAGCACGCCTGCATGAGACACTGTCATGGGTTCTAGGGCTCCCATTGAAATTATGAGCGACATTGTTCTGGGATCTAGATCTTCAGTGGACGCACGCAGGATATTAGGATCCAGGCCCTCAGTTGGATGCTTTGGTTGTTAGTGAGTAGACGGATTTCCTACACTCTTATATATGATTCTTTCAGTGGTTATGACATAATCTTATAAAACGTGCTCCGTATTGTATCATTTCCTTGCAAAGAACGCAAGCCGTGATACCTCACAACTCAAGAACATTACTTTTTGTTGGTGAACATTTGCTTGTGTACACCACATCTCATAAGTGAGTGGGAAGTGCTCTAAATGTCCTGGGCTTTGGTTTTCCATGTGGCATATCGCGAAATGCACAGCACCTTTGTTATAGATCTTATCCCAAGAGCACCAAGTTCACAGTCTGCATTGTTCCCAATATTCCTTTATTACTTCAGACGATAGCTTTCCAAAGTTATTTTGAAAACCACAGGGAGTTAGCAGAACTATATAGCTCAATGAAAACATTCAAAGAACCTGCCTTCGTATAAAATTTAATATATAGTCTTTATTTTATTGTTATCATAGTAGTCATGATCTTCAAAGAGCTGTACCCATAGAAATTTGTTAAGCCAAAAAATAGGTATACTATAGTCATTTTTCCAATGGTTTGGTGTTTAATAGACTGACCATATGGATGCTTGTTAGAAAATTATAGCAATCTCTATGAGAAATATAGAGGTTTTCCAGAATGGGATAATGAAAGGATTAAAATAATGAATCCTTAATAGCATACTTAAAAAGTTACAATCGATACAACTACAAACCAACAAAATGTAACTCATCACAGAAAATAGACCTTATGAAAAAGGCTAAACATAATTAGAAATCACTTATGAATTTCATTGAGAAACAAGCTGCACATAGCAGACTGACAAAAATTAAACGTTCAGCAATAGTAGCTCGGGGCTGGGGAGATAGCTCAATAAGCACTTGCCTGGCAAATTCAAGGACCTGATTTCAATCCCCAGTTCTGAGATCAAACAAAAAAGGTACAATTAACAATAGTAGCCATTGGCAAATATAACCTAAGGATATGAATTTATAATAGTTGCCCTTGGAGAAAGATTTGAAAATTATATATATATTGTGATTATAAATATATATTTATTTAGTGAATATAGATATATATATATTTTTGCATCCTCTCACTTTTGAGATTTTTAAGACACTTTCTAATTATAGTCTAGGTTTCATGATACCTGTAGTAATTTTCCATTTCCAGTTCTAATTGTGTTTATATGGGTCTTTCTCTCTCTTCCATAAAGTCAGCTAAGGTTTTTACAACTATAGTTATGTTTTCAAAGTGCCAACTATTTGGTTCAATGATCCTTTGTACATTTTTGTTTCAGTTTCATTGATTTAAACTTTGTTTTTTCCTATTTTTCTCCCTTTACTGGCTCATGGTTTGATTTGACCTTTTATCGCAGACTTTGAAATCATGAAGTTATTTATTGAAAATTACTCTGCTCTTTTTCTGATATGACACAACACTCTTTCTTAGAAACTTCCTCTGGAAACTACTTTCATTGTATCCCACAGATGCTGATATATTGTATTTTCATTGTGTTTGATTATTGGAATTTTAAAAATCACCCCTCCTTCCTGTTGATTGTTCAACAATGTGTTATTGAACCTCAATTATGTTTGTACTATTTCTATAATTTCTTTGGTTGGTGAGGGACAGTAACAGTGAACTTAAAGATGAGAAACCGTTTCTTTCAAATTGTGGATGTTGAGGATTGCGCTTTAACCACAAGCAAAAGCAAGTAAGACACCTGACTTTACTGCGCTCCCAAGACCACTCTACTCAGAGTGCCGCTGTTTAGTGCCATCTGTCCAAGCTACCTAGTGTCTCCAAGGTCAGAGTTCACTCTCCTGGGGGCCAGGGACCCTGTTACTGTCATTTTAGTTGTGCAGTGTTACTGTGACCCTTCTCCTGATCCCAATCAATTAGGGTGAATGTCTACTTCCTCTCTGTAGCATGACGACAGTTGCATTTTAGACCCTAAAATATGTATAAAAATAACTGAAGCAGAGCACTCTGGCATTCAACCATTTTCCCTGCCCATATTTCTACACGAGGGAAAACTCAACATTTGCCTATGCGCACTGACTGTTACTGGACACAGCAAGAAGCCTGATCGGATAGGAGACCTAGATCATGGCGATGTAGGCTGAAAGAATTTTGTCATGCTTATTTAGATAACTACCTTATGAACTTATTATACTCCTATAATCCAACCGCAGACCTCCCTGAGAAGTTAAAAGTGTGGCCTTGGTCATATCCGTCACATCATACAGAGTTTGTAATGGAAGCAAAATTTTGCCAAATGCTTTTGCTTACACACTGAACTATTTGGTAAAGTGAGTGATGATCAGAATGTAAAATTATTTTTCTAGCCACAAGCTCTTCAAAACTCACTGGGTTACTTTACTCAAATTACAAACAGAATAAAGTATTCATTCTGTCAGAATATATTCATATCTGGTTATACCATTGTGACCCTATAAATCACCCCAGCAATTTCACTAACTAATGTTCATATTTTTCTTTGGTTATAAAAAAAAAATTTCAATAATCACAAATGAGCTATCAAAACCGTTACATACAGAGTATAGTAAAATGTCCAATTACTGAAAAAATATACTATTTACACATACTTTTTTTGCCTTCATGGAATATTGACCCTCATCTAAATAATTATATATGTTTATGCTTTCCTACTTGGTTATATCATTTGCTCTGTTTAATGAAAATTTAGTAAATGTGGTATATACCATTCCCTAGCAGAAACTTCAGTGGTCACCAAATTGTCCATATCTTCTCTTTCTTTCCCCTACTTCTGCATTTTCAAGACTAAAGGACAATAGTAATTTCAAAATGTTATTTATTATTATTATTTTTTTTTTTTTTTGTCTTTTAGGCAAGGGTCTACTGGGTCTCACTCCTAATTGGGACTCGTAGAGATCCACCTGTTTCCAGCCTCCCAAGAGCTGGCTCTATAGGACCATGCCACCACATATAGTCTCAGTTGGTGTCTCAGCGTGCCCTGGGGGCAGGGCTGGCACTGCAGGCCTGGAGATTGAACCCACAGTCCTTGTGTCTGCTTGCAGGCTCTTCATTGTTCTAAGCTATTTGGCCGGCCATGGGCAATAGTGTAATAAAACCTGTAAACCAGTAAAGTAATGGAGCTACTCATACACCCAGCTGAATGAATTCATGTTTTGTTTTGTTTTTATAACATTCAGCTATGTGATAGAGGAGAAGATATTCCTGTTACAGAGTAAAATGGCAGATGTTCTTCCAGGTTCTCACAAATGATTAGCACCAATGAATGTTGGCTCTATATTTCTTGCTAAAAAAAGAGAATATATATATAATCAACAGAAATCAGCTTTTATCTGGTAATCTCAAAGATGAACTTGAAGATAACAATATGCAATATAACAACCATCGCTGAATTACTATTGTTTTACTTAGGAAAATTCTGTGTCAGTTCTATTGGGTTTTTCACTATTTTATTCACTTAAACTCATTATTTAGTTTAATAAATTTCAAAGGTTCATAGGTATGACTTTTCTGTTTGTAGCACAGCAAAAAAAAAAAAAATCTTTTTTGAAAAAAGTTCTCACTTTGTAGTTAAGGCTGACCTCAAACTTATTGTGCAGCCCAGGCTTAAATAGTAGTTGTGTGCCAACAATCCTTGTTTCACACTAAAAATCTGAATGTGATAATTTTTGGACAACTTGTGTTTTCAGTATTAAGATTCCCTGGTCAAAAGGAACTGATTGTTAAACTGAGATTCATCTGGATAGTGTAGTACTTATCTCCAACATGTGAGTCCCTGAGTTGGAATCTCAGGACAGAAACATAGAAAAGAAATAAATAAGGAAAGGAAGGAGGGAAGGAAGGAAGGAAGGAAGGAAAGAAGGAAGGAAGGAAGGAAGAAAGGAAAAGAAAAGAAAAGAAAAGAAAAGAAAAGAAAAGAAAAGAAAAGAAAAAACCAAATATCTTACTGAAATCAATTATGAGATCCTTAATGTCTTCATCTAGGAATGAGTGCAGTTTTCGCACAAAAGGCTAGTGAATACCTGTATTCAAAATGCAGCAGTAGGGGCTAGCAGGATGGCTCAGTGGTCTAAAGAGCCTGTTTAGGAAAGCTTATGTGACAGCAGGGACCACAGTTCAATCCCCAGCACCACATGCTGCACCAGCCCCGCCCCCAGGTCAGGCTGAACCGGCCATAATATTTTTTCAAATGCATCAGTCATAGATTATATTATCTGTTCATAGTTGTCAATTTTCTCTATCCATTTACTATATTGTCTTACAACCAGAGTCTAATTTTTAGGCCATAACTGAAATTGACCATGTGCTGTTTTACCTAGTAGAATGAAACCAAGTAAGAGGTGCATCTTTCGTAATGCTCCTGTATGATGTACCTCTGTCATCTTCAGATCTTATACCTTTAACCATGAACACAGACACAGTATCTGATAACTGAAATTAGAGGCTGTAGAGATCAAAACTGAGACTGATCCAAGAGTCCAAGACAACAAGTAAGCAGCCATAAGGGCCACAGCCAACCTGCCGCTCCTGCGCTCCATAAATAAGAAAAAAAAAATATATATTTCTGTAAGACTAGATTGAGTAAGCATAGCCACAAGAAAGTTTATTTATCTCAACAGCCTCTAAAAAGTTAGTTCTTCCTTTCTCTGCCCCTTTCAATCTACTCTTGCCTTTCCCTTATGTAAATTTTCTACCCAATACACACAAATCCTTCTTCTCCAAATTCAAGGTTCACTTTCTTCGCAAAGTTCATGCCTGTCTTGGAGATTAGAGTTTTCCCTAATCTACCATTTTTACACTTCTATTCCCTTAGAAACTGAACAGAGTTCACATCTGTGTAATTTACTTCTGTGGTTAAAAAAAAATTATAAACTAGGAAACAAGTTCCATGAAGGCAGGAATTGTGGCTATTTCTTTAAGACTATGTATCTAACATCAAGGAGAAGTTCAATAAATATTTGTTGTCTGAATAAATCCAACTAAAGTAGATACATGAGAGATTAAAATCACAATTTTGTAGGGACTTATGTTGACTTTTTTCTCTTGAAGGTAACATTAATTTGCTTCCATCTATAGTGTGAGCCTGAAATTGCAAAGGAGGTATTGATATTTCCTTTCACTCCCTCCTTCTGGTTTGTGTTCTTCAACTGCTTGTTACCCAGCACACTTGGGATTCTTTCAATTTCTGTTTCCTGATGGTCAGACCACTTGGAATAAAGTCTTGAGGCACTGGAATGTACCCTGCAGTGTGATATCACTAAATCTCGTGGAATTCTCCTCTGTAGCAAATAAGTTCACAAGTTTGCAAGACCATATTTAAATTAAATTCTATTTTCCAATGATTATTTCCTTTTCAATGAAAGCTTTTTGTGTTAAGTGTACCTTTGAAATGTTCAAATTAAATCTCTTCATGATAAAATAATGGTCTGGGACAGCTTCTTAATAGAAGATAAGAAAGCAAAAGTCATTTTACACCACTGTATCCTCCAGGGATTCTCGAAAGTTTTCTCATTCTCTTGTTTTACAGGGTCAGTCCTCAACTAAATTGCTTATCTATTATGCGCTTCAGTTTTTTTCTTTGGCAAAATAATTTTGAGAGGTTGGGACAGTAGCTTAGTCACCAGAATACCCATTAAGGTTTTATGTGTCGCTTCCTTTTTTTATTTAATCTTTAACAACAATAACAACAACAACAACAAAAACAATTTCATACATTGTTGAGAATTTTAAATTATGTACCTATGTATAATACCAGTCCTTAAATGTTTGCTTTTAATTAATAATTTATTTTATCATTTTTCTGTAATCATTAAGATAAATGACAAAAGTTAAATTGTGTTTAGTACATAATCAATGCTCAATGCATCTTTCCTGTATTATTACTATTATTATTATCATTATTATTATTATTAATATATTGTTACACTACACAGCTCAGACTCACAGTGATGCCCCTGTCTCAGTCTCTCCAATGTTGGGATTAGAGGCGAGTGCCACAATGCCAAGTTGCAAGGCATAGCACACTCAGGGTTCTCGGACTTGTGTGACATGTGGTACCTACCAAGGATCAAATACTGGTTCTTGCATTTTCTATACAGGTATTTAGACTGCCAAACTATCTCCCCAGCCCCACTCTTTTGTTATTGATCCCTGGTGTTATTTAACGTGAAATGTATTTATTGCAACTTTTATTTTTCAATTCAGTTTTAATTTAACAACTTGATTTATTTGAAACCTTCAGCAGAGATTAAAATCTTTCTATTTGCCACACAAATTTTGCATAATTATCTGATCTTTAGCTTTTCTGGTGCTAGATTCAGTTCCACGCTTTAGCCCTTCTTTGTTTTTACACGGAAACATAAATCCTACAGATCAAAATATACCAAAATTATCTTTGCACACAACATATCAATATTCTGAGAAGCAAAAGATGAATTAGTCCACTTTCTGATCAATATAGTAGTAAGTACAAGAGCTATGGATGAAGATAAAACTATCTTCTCTATTTTCATATCCAGCCACATTATGTGACCTAACCCCACCTGTGCCAGAGTATTGTCGTGCTTGTTCACACACAATGCAGGGAACATGTTAACTTGCATTGATTTTCAATTTCCTCATCATCGATATCACTGACTAGCAGGCTTTCAAATTAGAAAAAAGCAAGCCCAAACGATGAAGTTTTGTCAGCTTAATATTATCTATTTTTCTTTGATCTCTCTTTTGAATAGGAAAGTGGCTACCTTACCAATGTAATAGCTTTTTTTTTTTTTTCTTTTTCATGATATCTCAGAATGAATAAAGCAAAAGAAAAAGTCACATAATTCTGAATTTCTCATACTTGGAACAGTGCCTTATCATTCCCTATAAACTGTAAATATTTGTTGCATAAATTAATGAAGACTTATGAACGGGGCAGTCACCACCTAAACACTATTTTTTCACCAGTTAGTCAGTAGAGCAATATATCTTAGTGACCCACTTGTACCAAGACTGAAAAATGCCTCCCATTTGTGGATGAGAAATTAAGAATTCTCCTTCAAGTCTTTTTTAACACAATGCAGGGTAAAATGTTAATTATTAAGTCAGGTAAGTAGCATCTGGGCTCCTGGAAAAGGTGAAAAGTGTATAACCTATTCACTTGTCTTTGCTTTTTTCTCTCATATGGTTAATTCTCTTTCATATACATGCCTTATTCATTTATTACCATGTCAGTCAAATAGATAAAACTGAAGTCAATTTTTAGCCGTTGTTAAAATTAAATATATAGAGGATTTCTACTGTTGATATGAGTTGATCATATGGCCCCACATACCTATTTTTTCTAATCTAACTGAGGCTTATGGTTAAAATTTACTTGATTTTATAACTGGAAGTTATATTAAAACTTGTATACTGGCAATTTTAAGACTTGAAATTTCTTTCTTTCTTTCTTTTTTTCTTTCTTCCTTTTTTTTTTTTTTTTTTTTTTTTTTTTTTTTTTTTTTTTTTTTTTTTTTTTTTTTTTTTTTCAGTACTGGGGATTGAACTCAGGAACCTGTGCTTGCCGGATAGGCACTTATTCTACTGAGCTATCTCCCCAGCAGCCAAGACCTGACATCCTGATATTTCACTCTTAGAATAACCCTTTGCTTTATAAAAGCCTGTTCAGTGGCCCATGAGATTCTCAGTGGTCTAAAGTACCTGCTTAGGTAAGCTTAGGCAGGCACAGGGCCCTCATGTGATTCCCAGCACCACAATCTGGGCCAGTCCCGCCATCAGGATGGGCTGAGCTGGCAAAAAATAAAATAAAAAGTAAAGTCTGTTCAATAAGTTAAAATACCTGTTATATACATTCAATTGTAGTGGGAGGAAACTTCTACAAAATAAACAGCAAAATGCAGTTTAAAAAATTCTGTAAAATAGGGTATTACAGCACAGGTTCTCTTATATCCTGGGTCCTTACTGACCTTGAAGGGCTAGGGCAGTGTTTTCAAGTTAATTTTCTATCTTCAAGTCTCTGACCACCTCAAAAAGTATGAGTGAAATATTTCTTTCTGTCTTCAACAGAAAACTTCAGTCATCTGCTTCCTTAAACTGGCAGGTGGTTACATGACACTGAGTCATTTATCAGAATTTCTAGTAATTGCACCTCAACCTTCAGGATATAACCTCTAAAACATAAATGAACTGATTTTATATATCTATATCTATCTATCTATCTATCTATCTATATATGTATATATATATATACATATATATATATATGAGCATGCATATGTAAAAGGGCTACCACCTGACAAATTTATGTATAGGTAAATGGGAAAGTATGAGGCAGAATGCTTAAGTCAAAATTAAGGCATGGAATTGCAGAACCAAGGAAGTAACTCCAAATTTCTCAGGTTTTTCTTCTTGTGCTCATTTAGTTAGATTTCACACTGACTAACCTTTAGGATCTGCTCTTCTGCTGAGTTGATTTACTTCATTATAACCACCTTAGAGCTACTCTATTACCAAATACCACGGGAAAAATAAGATTATAAAAGGTAAAAAAAATAGACACATACTTGGATTTTTTTCTACTCTGTTAAAACTCCGTGAAAAAAATAATAACTATTTTCTCACAAATCCAAAGCAAACCGAACCTTTTCGCTCCAACAACCCCAAAGAAAGTTCACTGGTACTGTTTTATGATAATATATGCTAAAGAAATCTGTAAATATAAAACATTGCTTCACTAAAACAATAACTGAAAGCTATTCTTAAATCAATTTCTAATCAAAAATAATCTTACAGTATAAATTTTCATAGAAAGTGCAATACAAATCTCAATTTGTGTAAAAGACCAAAAATAAGTTTAAGAAGTTTAATTGTGCTAAAATTATAACATAATGCAAGAGAAACTTGGAAAACTCTGCCAAGTCTTAATAGCATATACATTAAGTACAATTTTTTAATCTTCATTGTCTCAATTTTGAAATGTACCAGCTGAACTTGAATCATTGCTATGCTTGAAAGTTTCTTGCAATCTATAATTGAACCTAAGTGCTGGCTCTAAACATAAATATAAAATCAGTTGAGCAATAAGGTGAAGTTTGAATTACTTATGAAAAAAATGCTTAAATGTCAGCTTAACATTTGAGATAGAACTGGTTAAGGGAAAAATAGTTTACTGTTCCTTCCTGCTACTACCCTGCCCTGCGAGTCTTGCTCTCCTCTCCAGGATAGGCCTTAAAGTCTCTGTGTAGCCCAGGCTGATCTCCAAATCCTGCAGCCTCAACTTCCTGAGTGCTAGAATTACAGGTGCCTGGTATAACACCTAGCCTTGAATTCATTTTAGTGTGACTCAGTGTGAATTCTGATTTCTTCAGCAAACAAAACTGAAGCACCCTTATATTTATTATTCTAGCTTGCTTTCTTTCTTTTTTTTTTTTTTTT